>BQNB010056005.1:0-38847 GCA_026074375.1 Tanacetum coccineum
GTATAATAAGCATAACATATATTTTTTGACTCTGACAATCAAATTATGAAGTGTGCAAATCATCTCGTTTTTGCAAAGGCGCGGCCTAGTAATTCCTTTCCTTTTTCACCTGATCGATCCGATCCATTCTAATCTTTTTTTATTTATTTATTTATAGTTGGGGGGGGGGGCATATGGGTGGACCCCACATACACTTTGGTCCTGTTGTTTGCTTTTGCATGAAGAACCAAACAAACACACAGACACAGTTCACCGATTAATCACCGTCACTCGATCCTCGTTTACTTATCATAACCAACCAAACACAGGTCAGTTTTTTTATACCTATCTACCAGTTGTAGCTTATTATATGCTGTAATACAAGACTAGTAATCTTTTTTATTTAAAAAAAAATCTTGAATCCATTAGATTTAGGGTTCTTATTCTCTATCTATCGTTTTAGACTTGATTGTTAACATCAGAAGAAACAAATGGTTTTCTTTTCTTTTATGGGTATTTGTATTTGGTTCACAGGTTACGCTTTGTGATTCAAATTACCTTTTCTTTATAAACAAAATAAGTAATAGTTTTCTTTCATTAAATGGACATGTATTATTATAATTTATAATTTAAGATGTTTGTCATTTGGTTTTTCATACATCTGATTTAAGGTTGGTAGATCGTTGTCCCTATTGACCTTTAGTTGACCCACGTTTTTGGTTGATATAATTTAATTGTAGGAGTTGGGATGTATGATGATTCATGTTAGGCTTGTTTAATATCTTACTGGCTTTTCTATAACTTTTAGGGACATTTCCATGTGTGGATAGAATTTCAGTGACAAGATCATGGGTGCCACTACTTCAAAAGTGGAAGAAGATAAAGCGTTGCAGCTTTGTCGTGAACGGAAAAAGTTTGTAAGACGAGCACTTGATGGAAGGTGTTCACTTGCAGCCACTCATTTTACTTATATCGAGTCTTTAACAATTATTGGGAATGCGTTAAGGAGGTTTGTTGAACCCGAAGCTCAAGTGGAATCCTCTCTATACACTTCCACTAGTGCAACCCCAGATCCACGTGCGTTTTCATTCTCTTCAACCATGTCGCCTCACATTAATGCACCTGGAAATACATCCCCAACTCCTTCCCCGCCGACCTCCACTCGTTTTTATGCAAATCATATGAAGGTTAAAGGTTCTTCTTCTAGGAAAGTTGAAGAAAAGCCTTCCGTGCCTGTAATAGTTTCTGTAACTTCTTCAACTACTCCTAAGAATGCCACTCCTCATTCTGCAGACGAACCCGAAACCCCGTTTGAACCTTCTCCCCTGCATCCAGAAACTCCACCGTGGGATTATTTTGGTCTTTCACACCCAATCGACAATGATTATTCTTCACATGAAGTTCATGAATTGAATCACGGGCTGGATCAATATAATGACATAAGAACTCCTTCTCAACGGAGTATAGAGGGACAAGAATCAGAAGACGAGTTTGATGATGAGCCGTCTACAGATGGGTTGGTTAGAAGTTTTGCTAATGTTAATAGGGTAGCGGATAATGTTAGTGGGAGTGGTTTACGTACCATGTCATCCGTAGAAAGCATGTCATCAGAAACCGAAATATTGAATGGGGAGAAGTCACCTCAATTGTCACCACTAAAGCGAAAAACTTCTGGCGTTAGGAATGTTGCGATTCTTCATGATGAAAAGACTGAAGTGGTAAAAGACGGCCCTGAAAATAAGACGGTACCAAAAGATTTATACTCAAGCATGAGAGATATTGAACAGCTCTTTGTTAAAGCTTCGGAGTGTGGAAGAGAAGTTCCAAGAATGCTTGAAGCCAACAAACTTCACTTCCGTCCCATTTTCCCGGGAAAAGAACGTGCGTTTTCTTTGCTCTTAAATAGATGAATTTAATAAATTGCAAGTTCTTTCTTAAAATGGCATTATTGTTTTCTGGTACCGGTATAATTATCAATATCGTATTTGATTTTAATTAGCCAGAGATCCTTTTATTATGGCAGGTGGATCATTCACTTCAAAGTTTTTGAAAGCTTGTATGGCATGTGGGGAAGATCCAAGCCAAGTACAGGAAGGTACACATTCTTTTTACACGAGACATAATAAAAATTTGTGTTTTAAGTGAGTATAGCGCTGCTGTTTTAATATGCATTCATAAAATTCTGCTCATGTAACTATTAGTTTATGATATACTCCTATGTTTTTTCTTAGAAAGAGGGCGAGTATTGTTAAATTTTACTAATCTGCAGTGAAACACTCTCTGTATCAACCATTAGTTACGCTGCTTGAGACGACATGTTATAATACTCCTCGCCATATGCTTATTCAACAGAAATTGTGTTTTGAGTCTTGACATTTGCTTGATAAAAGATGGCAGAAAGCCAACACTTTCAGATCAATAAAATGTTGAAAACAACTGCTATGAATTCCGAGGTAGCATGAAGGAAAGAAAAGGCTGTGAAGTAGGCAAGAAAATAGAAATAGCAACAATGCCTTCTGACATTATAGAGAATAGGATACGAGTAATTGAACATGTAAGTTAGATCTAGAGATATCTGAAAGTAACAGGGCTTATAGAATAAGCCATTTCGGTAGTTCTCTGATAGTCAAGTCAGTCTCAACTCCTAAGAGTGAAAGGGGGTGTAAATATAAATTAAATACTTTATAATATTGTAAGAGATTAGTTAAAAGTTTGTTTACTAATATCGTCGTCTGTGTTTATTAGCTTATATGTCTACAATGTCATCAGTTCGTATATGATTTCTTTGTTAAAAGTGAAATACCTAACTTGGTCGTTTTTAATATCATGTATCAGGAGATGGCGTCTTATGTTTTTTTTATCTTAGGTGTATATAAGGTTTTATTATATATGCTGGTGGTTTTTATTTAAAATGTCTAAGGCCAGAGTTCTACATACATCATGTCACATCAATGACCATTGCTTGTATGACAATTACAGATGTAATTCTTGAAATATATAGAGTGTAGGTGTTCCCTAAGATTAATATGTCATGTTGGCAGATATATATTAATCTCCCTAGTATTTTACATGGCCATGCAAACATTGATTTTATCACCTCTCAAATGATTACTTACAGGTTTTAATGGATTATTTGTTAGCTGATGCCATTCCTTTCACTTTTATAGGGTCATATGCACAAACATAGACAGCTAAACTCAATTGTGTCCTTAGGTTTAACTAAAATTTGAAAAGAAATTTATTGGCAACAAATTGATGTAAATAGTTAGGGATCACAAGGAATGTTATTTTCATAGGGAAAATCCCAATTATACTCAATTTCATATAAAAGCCTTAATACTACTAAGAGAAATAAGTTATAAGAATGTAAGTTTAGGCTTTTGACTTGAGATTCTCGTATCAATGAACTTGGGAAATAAATGAACGGAGCTCCTCATTTTGTTCTAATTCAATAAAATTCCCTAGAAAGTAAGCCTTTGATAATTGATTTATCTTCTCCAAACGGATAAGTAATGACAAGGCTATTTAGTTTCTCTATTATCGGAAAGATGCAGTTTTGCATTAGGCATCTGGATATTAATCTTATACGCCTCTATCTGTTGAAGCGCAAGGGTAAATTCTCTAGATGACATGCTTAAATGTAGAGATGCTTATCTGGAGGCTTATCTTGTGTGCATAATGGCATCCTATTATAGCTACAATAAGTAACTGTTTCTCTGTTTTTTGTCCACTTAGAACCTGTTCAAAATGACACCAAGTACTTAACATGGCATCGGTCAAATTCATCTCGTGCATCATCCTTCAGGCATGATCCCGCTGTCATTACTAAAGAAAATTCAGAGGACCTTGAGAGTAGCCTCTTTGATAACTTTTGCATGAATGCTGGAAGCCATGCTTCAACCTTGGATAGGCTCTATGCGTGGGAGAAGAAGCTTTATGATGAAGTCAAGGTATTGGTTTTTTTTTATCATATTATTGTTTCAAGAGCTCTATGTATTCAAAACATCTTTCAAATATGTGATTGCTTGTTCTTCCGAAATAATCATCCTTGTGATTAGGAGACCTGTCTAATCTTCTTGCACTATTTAGCTATTTATTTGCCACATGAATAATAGGCCCAAGCTGTTTGTAATGTTGCTTCTTTCCTTTGCACAAATTTGTGAACATGTACAAATTAGTATAAACTTTTGGTACTTCCTCGTAGTATTTAAAAGTTGCAGCTTGTGCAATATGCATAGTAATGATTTAATCTGTCTATAATCATGCCATGTGATATGCACCCCAACAATCAAACCATACATGAATATATATGTTTTTTAGAGATTACTTAAGGATTTTTATGATAATTGCTTCTCTTTTTACGATTATTGGTCAGCAAAGGTGTGCGTGTACAAGCGTCTCATCTAGTGTACCCCTCAGCACCCATAACTAGAGCTCACAGTTTTATCACAGAGCAGAACATCGAGATTAGAGAAGTTTCAAATATCTGTAACTATTTCTGTATTTAGAATTAGAATACTCCACCAAACATAATAAAGACAATCCAAAGGCGGTCCCACTTTGACTTGTTTATGTAAGGGTTATATATATACTTTTTAAGAAACTTGACATAGTTGGAATTTTCTTGTATTCTGGTCTCACTATTATTTCGGGTTTATAATTGCTTTTAAGTGCATTGCCTAAACTATTTCAACTTATATGTACTTGCAGGCAAATGAGATGCTCAGGAAGGTGTATGATCAGAAGCGAAAACTTCTTAGGGAATTAGAATCTGGTGGAGAAAGTTCTCGTAGGATAGATAAGACTCGTTCAATCGTCAAGGATCTACACTGGAGAATTGGAGTTGCTATCCACAGGATTGATTCAATATCAAGAAGAATCGAAGATCTAAGAGACAAAGAACTTCACCCACAGTTAGAGGAGTTGATTGAAGGGTACGTAGCTATTTAATATTCTTAATTAGCGTTAGTCATTACCTTTTTATGGTAAAACCTTTGGGTCGATAACTTCTATAACATGTAACATATGAAAGCAGTTTAGGTTTGTTAATTAACCAGTTTAGGGGATATTGGATTTGTGTTTTGACTAATTATATAATTATTATTGTTTCTTACTATATCAGGGTCATATAGTCAATTTTAATTACGAAACTAATCCGAGGTAAAATAAATTTACCTAAATTCCTCTTCCTGAAACCTAATTTGAGAGACTTTTACTCCCATCTCACAAGGTGCGTAGCCTTTTTTCACTAGAGTGTCCTTCTTGGTCTTGTTATGTATTCTTTTCCCACTTAATCGGAAGATGTCAAATACTCAAAATTCGATTAATTTAGAACAGCAAAAAAACACACCTCTAAATACTTTTACATAGAGCCTATTTTGTATATTTGTTACAGATTCTGGTTCTAAGTTTTCAAACTCACATAATCACTTTTAAAATCTACACCCAAACACGTAGTGATTATAATTTTGAGAAATGTTTAAGTTAACCTTGCAATGTTTATTGAATTCAAGTAACAATTGATTTGTGTTCTATGGCAGGTTAAGGAAGATGTGGGAAGTAATGCATGAATGCCATAAAAGTCAGTTCCTCATCATATCAGCATTACATAAAAACACACTCACCAAAATCTCACTGCAATCAGACTCACATCGCCAGATTGCCATCTACCTAGAAAGCGAATTGAGTACGCTTTCTTCTAGTTTTACAAAGTGGATTGGTGCACAGAAAGCATATGTTCAATCTCTAAATGGGTGGCTTCACAAATGTGTTCCTCTTCAACAATCAACCAGGAAAAAAAGACGCCCTCAGCCATCTTTAAGAGACTACGGGCCTCCAATATACGTCACTTGTGGTGTCTGGCTTGAAAGGCTTGAAAAATTACCTACTAAAGAAGTTGCAGATTCCATAAAAGAGTTGGCTGCTGAAATTGATCATTTCTTGCCCCGACAAGAAAAAACAAAAGGTGGTCATTCATTGCCATGGCAGCATGTTAATCATAGTGATGATCCTGCAGGGGTAAATCTGTTACACGAGGAAGTTTCAGATGACCGAAACGCAAATTTTGATCGTCTAAAGTCCCGTTTAGAGGGTTTTCTTGGACAGTTGAGTAGCTTCTCAGGGTCATCTGTGGAAATGTTTACAGATCTGCAGAAGGCCATTGAAGATAGGAAAAGCTCATATATGCACGGATTCACTCCCAATCTTAGAAGTCAATGAAGTAGAAGCAAACCACAAAGGGAATAAGTCTTTGGACAAATGTACCAGAGATTTTTGGAGATTTGTACATGGAAAAAGGAATTATGGAATAAACATGAAGAGCTGCTTATCATGGTTTAGCCAATTGGTGGTTAATATATACTTTTTATATAGAAGTTGGTTTATGATTGACTTGTGAAACGTAGGAACCTGTATAGTTTAAGAGGAGTCTTGGATACAAATTCGAACCTGGTGCATCAATGTTTATTCGGTCTTTGATGGTCTTGAGAAGTCTTTGTGGTCAGTTTGGCCATTGCATTTTCTCAAGTTATATGTATCGTAGTGTTTTTTTATACCTGTACATTGGTTTCTGTCACACTACGAGTGAACTTTGATTTTCTTGTTTTTTTGTTGGGAAATTGTAGGGGGCAACTGGTTTTGAAGAGAGGTGGTAGTTTCGATTGATTAATAGATGAATGGGTTGATCTGAGTTTTATTCTTATGTTTAAGAGAAAATAAATAAAGATAATACCTACATCACATGGTCTGCAAAACAGCCAACTCTATGCTCTATGCCTGGCATCAAACGCCTATCATATCAGGCTTTACTGGGCATCCAAATTAAGAAGTGCAGAGCTTTCAAAAGTAATCTGTATAATTTCTCCTACTTTTAAAGACCAAATCCATAATTTCATGTTCAACGGCAAGACCCCGTGATACAAACTACTACAACACATGAGATTGTAGGACATTTGGGTGAGATCTTTCGATCTTGATTTCATTAGAAGACTCTCTGTCCTTGCGAAGACAAAGATTATAGGAACGTCTTGATTTCATTACCTGTGGTTCTTCTAAACATTGATGCTTCTGCCGTTTCAGTCAAATACCAAATTGATACGGTTGTATCATAATCTGTTGAGAGCAAATTGAATCCCAAAACATGATCTACCTGAATAAATAACACTTCTAAATATGTGTTTCATTAACCTATTAGTTTAAGACCCGTGTAATACACGGGCTGTTTAAAATATTTATTTTTAACTGTTTACGTAAACACCGTTTAGTTGATTATATTTGCACTTCAACGTAATACAATCAGGTGAATATTATATAGTTGAGGTAAGTTATTAATCTTATCAAAGTTTAGTAATGAATAAAAGGTTAAATGTCATTTATTACCGACCTACTTTCTCATTTTTGCCGAAATAACCAACTTACTTTTTTTTGTACTTACTACACCCACGAAGTTTTGTTCGATATCACCAATATGACCATAAAATGACTATACTACCCTTGTCTTTTGATCTGTAGAGAAGACAAGGGTAATATAGTCATTTTATGGTCATATTGGTGATATCGAAAGAAATTTAAATGTACGTGGGTGTAGTAAGTACAAAAAAGAATACGTTAGTCATTTCGGCACAAATGAGAAAGTAAATTGATAATAAATGACCTTTACCCATGAATAAAAAAAATAGTTTGACATTTATAGAAAAAGATCCTTAAAAATAACATGAACTTGACTTGTTTTGGACGATCACATTAAAATGTGTAAGGTCTCAAGTTTAATTCGTGTTAGATGTAAATTATTATAAAGTGATCATGTCAACCTCTTGAAAAATGAGGGTTTACCCGGTGGCGGTCCTACATAGGGGGCAATGTGGGGAGCTGCCTGACGCTTTGGTTACGAAGGTTATCGGGGTCTAGGTTTATGGATGGATGAAGTAATCGAAAGTCCCTCCAACTCAATCAATATCAACAACATGTCGTGACCGGTTAGGCTTGGTTGATTTTGTCAGAAAAGAAAGTAGGTTTCGAGGGTTCATTGATTAGTACACCCCCGGTGCTGGTAAGGTCGGGACCGTGGTCGTACGTCTCCGGTTTGCCGGCCAACTTTTTTCCGAGTAGTGTAATTTTGTGAAGATGACATTAATATTTGTATCTAAGTACGTAATAAAGATAAAAGAGTTCGGTGTTGTAAAAGAAAATGTTTGTTTTCCCGGTGATTATGCGGCCTTTTACCTTTCTGACTAACCCTGTTCGATTCTTGCATGCTGCATTTTTTTCTTATTAAGTTCTTTTGTTTGTATTCTATTGTTCTTTTTAAATAACTGCGTAACAAACATGCTATCAAAACAAACTTATAGTGCGATTTTTTTTAGTTTATTTTGTTGCATAATAACTACATTACAAAGTGTTTTAGTAAACTTGTACTAAAGAAACATGGAAACATCAAAAAAGTCTTTTAAATTTATGAGTGACATGGCTATGCTTAATTGCTTATGAATTTAAGAAATCGTATTTGGTATTTGCATGAAAATGGATATCACATTAAGATCAAATTTAGTGCAAACTAAAATCCTTTTGGTTCAAATTTACGATTTAACCTGAACAAAAATATTTTCAGTCAAGGACCCGACCTTATGTATATGCATTCTTCATTCTTGCCCTCGCTAATAAAATTTTCTGGTACCGCCCCTGGTTTTACATGGCATGAGTTTGTGTAATGGTAAGTTCAAACCCCGTGAAATAGTCGCCAAAAATATTGAAAACCATGGTTAAACAAAAAAAACAATGGAAAAATCCAAGTAAGCCAAACATGATGAATGTGAAGTTGTGAAGTAATATTGAATGATATAAATGTGTTACAAAACAACTTTATGCAAGGATTATGGACTCTTATAGTCAAGCAATATACCAAAGTTGTTTAGTGCAACTCTGCTAGAGCACAAGGTACCATAACTTGGTAACACCAAGTTTTGGGCCGCCACGTCAGCTTTTTCACATTCACATTCACATCCAAAAAAACTCAGGTAACCATAACTCAATAACACCACTTTTTGGGACTCACTATTTTATTTTTTTCATCACTTTTAAAACTAAATTAATTCATTTTCATTCATTAAAAAATAAAATTACAATTCCTAAAAAAAAAATAACAACCGGAAAAAAAATAAAAAAAATTACACAAACTTAAAACTAAAACATTCGAATTTTATTAAAAAAAAACTAGCCGTTTGGAGTATTTTAAAAAAAAAAAAAACTAGCCGTTATCGGCTGTTTTTAAACAAAAATTATTTTTTTAAAAAAAACCGGCTAAAATAGCCATTTTCAAATTTTTAAACAAATTTTTTTTTAAAAAAACAAGCCTCAACGAGGCGTTGGTGTGTCAACTTGGCCACCAACGCCGTCGTCAATTTCGGATCAACGGTACCGTAACGCCGGCCACGGCGTTAACGCCGGACCCACGGCGTTACGGTACCTAGAGCTCTAAGCATCAACAACCTCTATAAGCCTAGCCAATTCCTTTTATCATTAGTCTTTGTTGATATGCAGTCCAAGATATCACACTTGCAGCTTAAATCTTCCTTAAAAATTCCACATATTAGATTGTAGTCTTGATCTGATCTCTATATATTCAAAGCTTGTTTGAGTTCTCAACAACATTGAGTACATTTGTTTTTGTTAAAATGTCTGTCTCAGAAGGTTGCAAGACTCTTTCAATGCATACAGTTGGTTCTTCACATTGTTTGCTTAAAACTACATTTAAAAACTTAAGCATATCAAAATATTACAATAAACAAATAGATACTCTGATCATCTTGTTAATAAAAGATTACACTTAATCTTATATACAAAAATGAATGCTGCGACAGTTGATAAAATTGGTTGCATAACAACTTTAGAATTTATATATTCTTGTGATAAGGAATTACAAAATAAGTTAGGTGAAGTCACAATTGATGTCGATTTTTAGCATGTTACAAACTCCTTGAAGTAATAAAATTCATTCAGAAATTTCATCGAACACTGGGTGTGCTTCTTCAAGAATTTCAACTGCAAAAAAACAATGGTTGACACAGTTAACCATTAAAGTAAAAATATGATATTGTTAATTGTGAATGGTATTTTAGTTAAACACAAGTATATCTAAACAAATAAAGAAAAACATAAATAATTTGAAACAGTAAAACAGATACTTGACACCTTAGCAAATTTTTAACAAACAACCTGTCTAAGTTTTCACTCACAAAAAGTTATCAACATAAAAAAGGAAGAGCAATTTAGATGAGTCAATAAGACCATATCAAATTATCAATAGCAACAACAACAACATACCCAATCCCGCCGAAGCGGGGTATGGAGGAGGTGAACGTAAACAGATCCTACCCTACCTCAAGGCTAAACCCGGAAGTAGAGAGACTGCTTCCAGGGAACCTCCGGCCAGTGAACGTGTGCATTAGGGTGTTGATCAAAGATAGATAACGAAAACAAAGCAAACAAGCAACCAAAAACATACATCCACGGCAAACAAACAACCCAAAACAAGGAAAAGAGCACAAGATCCGCATATAAACGACCAAGAGAAAACGCAACAAAACAGGCATATAAGCAAACAAGAGACAACGAAACAAGCATAACACGAGAGAGACACAAACAAAGACAAGATGGCTCCCATTAAGGGCCCACAGCTCAAACCAGACAAAAAATAGAGCAAACAATCCAAACGACATACGACAAAAGCACGACAAGCAGCACATGCAGAGCAAACAAGCATACCGGCACACAAGAGACAACCACACCTATGGCCAAAAGAGCGAAAATGGGCTCCTATCCGCCTAAAGGCGACTAGCCTAAGAGGGCACTATGGGGAGCAAACATAGGGGCGGGGCAAAAGGAGGCTCCTAGGCGCTTAAAGACAACTAGCTAAAAGGCCCAAGAACCTAAGACACGCAAGGCAAAGCTACTACGAAGGACCTACAATCCTATACGCAAAGCCTAAGGGAGAAGCAAGAAAAGGGGGGCTTCTATGCTCTAGAAGGCAAACTAGCTAAGGAACACAAGGCCAAGCTACTACGCAACTCCTATACTCCTAAAAGCAAGACCTAATCTAAGGCCTACTACATCTACCCGCTAATCTTAATTCTATCTCTCCACGTGTTCCTATCAATAGCAAAAGGCAATAATGACTTGATTTAAATGTGTCAGGCTATCAAATAAATGAAAACTATAATTTTAAAATATCAGGATTATTGATAGAAATAATGCCTAAAAACATTATTAATATTTTTCACATCTTTACGTTTTGATAATCACAAAATATAAAAACGTTCAATGTAAAATTAAACGTAAATAAGTAATTAGTAGTAAATTTTCATCTTGAAAATTATATCACTTAAAGGTATGAATAAATAAATGTTCAATGCATTTTAAGATCAAATGAAATTTTTATTCAACCTCACACTTCTATAAAATATTGTAAACATTTTTATAAACATTACAAAATATTTTCTACAATTAAAAGAAATGTTTTATTCAAAATAAATATTTTGAAATTCAAATTTTCGAACCTAAAACGGCTAGAAAGTTCCCCCTACACAAAATGACAAACTGGGGAGCACCCAGTCTAGGGCGGCCCCCTTAAATACACGGGCGACCCCCTTATCTTTAAGGGGACCGCCCACCTATTTAAGGGGACCGCGCAATAGGTAGCGCTCATCGGATGTCCCTATAAATAATGGACATTCCTTACTATTTTATACTTCTTTTGCATTCATTCTTTCTGTATAATAACTGCCACATTCATTAAAATCCTTTGATCATTTAAACATAAAAGTTTATTTCCTAGATGATCAAGCTAATTACTCAAATGCAAGAAAATATAACTTTATCATCAAGTGAAGTAGTAATACACTAAGTGTGTATTGCAATCTTATTGAATCCAATAATAACTTGTAAAATTCAATTTATAAATCTTGTAAAGTTGTGTAGTAGATAGATCTTGATGATTGTTGTAAGTATAGTTGAATCTTAGTGATTCATCCAAGTTGTGATTGATAGGGGTGAAAGTAGAAGTGAAGTAGTGAAGTAGTGTGGTGAAGAATACTAAGGCGTGAAGAAGTTGTGTAGTTGTGTTGTGAAGTCGTGAAAGTAGTGAAGAAGTTGTGAAGTCGTGATAGATTGGTTCTAGCTGATTAGAATTCGACATCTAGCTTAGTGTCGGAAATTGATATAAGCGATAGTCGTGTACGGTTTTCTCCGCCATAAGAGAGTTTGTTGACATAGTGAAGAAAACATCTGGTTAGTGATCGAGAAGTGGAGTAGGGCGAAGAGGTGCTTCGTAACGAACCACTTTATATCCTTTGTGTTGTGGTATGATCTTTCTAACTATTATTTATTTTTCTCTATTAGTTCTTACTTATTAATATTTATTCATATGGTGCATGTATTGAATTCACTAAAGTCAAATCTAATGTTTTATATAAAAAAAAAACATAAACATATAATTAAAAAGCGGGACCTAATTATTCAACCTCCCCTTCTAGTTTTCCACAATTGGTCTCATAGAGCCACGTCAACAAGACTTTTAAAATATTGTATTTTAAAACTTGATATGTTCTATAGAATCAGAAAAATATTTTAGATAGGGCAATCTATGCAAAGACCACCACTATTTGAAAGTGATGGATTTATTTATTGGAAAAATAGATTCGAAACCTTATGTGAAATCAAAAGATCTAGCTTTTGGAATGTTATTACGATGGTGATTGTTCTCATTATTCAAAATAATCCCGAAACTAAAAAGGATGAAATTGTACATTTTCATAAAAAAACGATGATCTTAAAAAGAAACTTGCTAAAAATAATAATGAAGCTAAAATGGTAATTTTTAATGCTTTACCACGTAAAGAATATGAAAGAATTTTTATGTGTCAAACCGCAAAAGAAATTTGGGATACTTTGTTAATCACTCATCAAGGTAATAATCAAGACAAAGCTAACAAAATAGATCTTCTTGTTCAACAATATGAACAATTCATGATTCCGGAAGAGGAATCAATAGATAATGCCTTTGCTAAATTTAACACTATTATTACTAGTCTAAAAGCACTTGATGAAGGTTTTTCTAGCAAGAATTGTGTTAGGAAATTTCTTAGGGCATTACATCCTAAATGGCGCGCAAAAGTCACGGCGATTGAAGAATCAAAGAATCTAACAACTCTATCACTTGACGAACTCATTGGAAATTTGAAGGTTTATGAAGAAGTAATTAAGAAAGATTCTGAAACCGTCAAAAGCAAAAGAGAACAAAGTAGATCTATTGCCTTGAAAGCTAGAAAGGAATCTAGTGATGATGATAGCTCAACCTCCGATAGTGAAGATGAAGAATACGCCATGGCCGTAAGAGACTTCAAGAAATTCTTCAAAAGACGAGGACGATTCGTAAGACAACCACATGAAGAAAGAAAATCATTCCAAAGAAATAAAGACGACAAAAATGGCAAAGGCGAAAGAAAATGCTTTAAGTGTGGAGATCCAAATCATCTCATCGGAGAATGTCCGAAACTATCAAAATATCAAAATCAAAAGGCGTTTGTTGGAGGATCTTGGAGTGATAGCGACGAAGATGAAGAGGAGAAGACAAAGGACGAAAAGTGTCTTATGGCTAAAGCTTCCAATGAGGTACTTTCCGAAACCGAATACTTTAGTGATGACCAATCATCATTAGACGAAAATGACTTAGATAGTGAATATAGTAGACTATGCAAAATAGGACTAAAAGTCATGGCTAAAAATAAAACTCTAAAACAAGCTAAAATAGAATTAGAGAATGAAGCACTAGAATTAAAAGATAAATTATCTAGGTTAGAAAAAGGTAAGGAAGTAAATGAAGAATGCAAATTATGTCAAGACCTTAAGTTTGAAAATGAGAAGCTTAGAAAAGAAATATCTAGGCTAAATCAATTTAATGATAGTAGTCACTCACTTAAGAAAATAATAAGTTCTCAAAAACCTTCCGGAGATAAATCCGGTTTAGGATTTAATTTTACCAAAGGGTCACCTAGCGAAACCAAACAAGTAAATTTTGTAAGAGCTCAAGAAGTCGAGTCGAAAGAAAAATTGATAGAATCAAACCCAAACTCAAAACCAAAATTTATACTTATAAACAATACTAAAATTCCTATTGCAAGTGATGATGAGGTAAAACGTTTTTACAAACCTTCCTTAAAACCCGGAGTCGGATTTACTAAACCCACAATGAGGTCTAAAACACCTCCTCCGAGAAGAAAGGAAAACTCTCATCCTCGTTCCAAAACACCTCAACCTAGGAGAGACCAAGGTAGACCAAATTACTCTAACACTAATCACACAATGTGGAATCATCCACACCAACCAAGCTTTACTCAATGTGGAAGATGTTCACCGTGCATGTGTTCGAATCAAATGCAAAACATGTTCGGAAACAATAACTTCGGACCCATGAAACGATGGGGACCAAATGGCTAAATCATCATATCTTCCGAGGTTAATCATCTACAAGCATCCTTTGGCTTTCGTCAAACAAATTGAAGAACTCATATAGGATTTCCATAAATCCTCATCCTTAAAGCTTGCTACCTTGAAGATTTTAAAGTAATTTCTCTTGAAGGCTAAGGTACGTCTCACTCTCCAATTATGTAAATTATAGATTGGTATATGATATACTTAGTATTAGTGATAGATAGGAAATATGGTAGTCACTAGAAATGCCATTTGTTGGCTTTCTAGTTTTTAAAAAGAATTTGTTCATTAGGAACCATTCTTTCACATGGATTACCTATGAACCACTATAAAATGGAAATATTTTATGGCCACGAACTCACGTAGACGAAGAAAAATAAGTTAGTGGATAATAATTAACATAGAAGTAGGATTAGTTTTGCATCAGAAAAGTCTTAAACCATTATGGATGAAACAAACTCCCTTCCACCTCGACGCTCGCCTCAACTACATCTAATAACATCGCCTTGTTGAAGTCTTTACTCCATTCCAATCTCTCATCCTCCACAATATCCACTCATCCCCTAGAAAACGTTATTGGTAATCTAAATCAAAGAACTCTTAGGTCACAAGCTCAAGACAAAAGCAATTTCTTTTTCTTTATTTCAACAATAGAACCTAAAAATATAAATGAGGCATTAAAAGATGAAAATTGGATAATGGCCATGCAAGATGAACTAAACCAATTTAAAACAAATGATGTTTGGGAACTAGTCCAAAATCCCATGGATATGACCATTATAAGAACAAAATAGGTATATAAAAATAAACTCGATGAATACCCAACATGGGCAATACCCAACATGGGATTCAACTTGGTTGATGTTAAGGGTATGTGGTAGGTTTAGAGAGTAAGGTGATGAGGGAATGTTATTTTTTTATCGAGAGAGATACATGGCTAAGAGGTTTGATAGGTCTTGTAGTTGATTAATGTCATCAACTGAGATTTCTCTACTTGGAGATAGAGGTGGTGTGTGTTGAGTTTGGTTGTCACTTTGAGGTGGAGCTTGAGTGTGAGTAACATGTGATTTGATGGGTGATATAGGAAGTTGAGGATGTAAGACAATGTAGGTTCCATGATCATTCATACAAACCTTAACAATGATGGGTAGAATCAAGATGCAGGAAAATAAAACTTTTATTGATGATTGAAAGAAAAACCCTTTTGGTGGCTAGAAAACCTAACAATAATATTGACTAACAAATGAGTCTTAACCTAATTTTTAACTAAACTAGGTGTATTCAATACTAACAAGGTTCTTCTGCCCATATCTAGCTTTTGTTGGGCTTTTCAGGGCTTTTTTCTTTTGTTAGCCCAATTAACATAAAAAACATTAATTAAAAACCATTAAAACGAGCTAGACTTTTGTCTTGTAACTTCGAGTGACCGAAGCATCCTTTGTTTCGGGTCCATTTATGTTGAACGCATAACAATCTCCCCCTAGATTGAGGTCATGAAAGTTGTTTTGAAGCTCACTCGTGCTTGTCTCTTTAGCTCGTTGTTGATAGGGTACTTCACTTGTTGTGCTTTGGGAATTCAATCTTTAACACCTTGATCTTGATCTTTGACTTGTTTAAGCTTTACTTCTTTGAATTACTTTGTGATCTTCTTTCACTTTCACTTGCCATAAACGCTGATCTTTATCTCACATCTCCATATCTAATGGAATCTGGAAAAGCGTTTGATGATGTATCTTTCTTCTAAACTCCATAACAATTAGCATTTGAAGAAACATGAATTTCAGAGTTTGTGCGAAGCTTTGTATTTAAAACTAACTTGATTCTCAGATATGTGAGTAAGGATATGCCATGTCTTGCATCGGATACTTTGAGGTCGCCATTCGCTGTGATAGAACAATTTAGTCCACTCAACAAAAACATTTTGTTATGTAAAATCCACTTAATGTGTTCTAGAAAAACATTTTGTGAACACACAAAGGTTTTATATTTTGAAGGGACCGAGTATAGACGATACTCAATCTGGTCGGTTACATTAACCTCTGATTCCGTGAGGATCAATGATTACAGTATGAATACTGCACCTGTGATCAGATAGATTCATTAAAAGAACCTTCTTGACAGGTTTTCCGGCACGTGACAAGCTAGTTCCTCTAATACCTAAGTATCAGATTCCCTAAATGTTTCGCCGTTCTACACCCGGCAGAGTCTGAAACTAACACACTATAAGTATTTCTCTACTAATAGAATGGTAAAGAGTGAGTCAGTACAGTTACTATCTGCTGACTATACCGTATAATTCCTTTTTCAGCGTTTTACTTCTTAATACAATTAAGTACCGTAGAAGGCCTGTGGCAAAAATGATTTGAAAAACATTCGATGTGCTTATAAAATTTGTTTGGGGCACAAACGAAAGTTTAAATCAGAATGCTTCTGATGATGTTTTGAAATATATCCCGAAAGATAATTAATGCCTGGGAAAAATCCAACTTGTACAAGTACATTTATGGAAATCCACTTCACTAGTGGGCGCAGTCCGAAGACCAGGCATGAGCATTCATATCAATAGACGAATACCCATGTTGTTACAACATCTCATTTCTTCAGCATTCCCAAAGACACATTCAACGAACATGAAACAAAAGATTCTTTGTCATTTATCAAGATACGTGTGTATAACACAAACTTTTGGTACCTTGACATTTTTGATCATATTAACACTTATGCTCCCCCTACACATGTGCGTCGATAATCGAAAGATGTTTAGCACATGCATGGATAGGACTTTAGCATTTTAGAATCAATCGAATCATTTAATTATCCGTTTTTACATGTTCTAATTCCACATTTCTCCCCCGATCAAAAGTAAGAAACTTGTTGAATGGTTTTGATCTAGTAATGGACTTAAGATTGTAACAATCTCCCCCTCAAAGTATGGAGGTGAGGTGAAATAGCACAAAATATCAAGTGATCAATTGAAACAAAAGACCTTTAGAATAACCAGACAGGAATGATACTGCAATCCTTGTCTTGAACTTGTAATCGGTTGTCGTGTCATTCCTTTCAGCAATAGAATCGCAACAGTACCGTCCTTTTGACTTGCAACAACTAAGAGAAATACTGGATCTTCCCCCTCAAACAATGACCCATGTCAATGTTTGATTTGGTTAAACCCTAACATGTATGATAAAACAAATTGTTTATTAGAAAAATTGTTCGGGTCCTAGACAACTTCTTGTCTGTGGAAGAAATAATGCACTGAAACGTACATTAACTTTCTTGGTTAAGACCGGGTTACAGTCTGAAATACCTGCAAGCCATACTACACTAATTTTTAAGAGATTTAAATTTTTTTTTTAAATATATACTAATATACAAAGGATGCAATGCTTTAGCATTCACAAATACCAGATATCCCCTTGGAACCAGCCTTTCGATCACTCATTTGCAACTTCAGAAACCATGAGATCATAGTAATTTGGGACACTAAACTAAACCAAAAAAACTCCCCCTAAAACAAAACCCCTCCCCGGGGTAAGTTCTAAAGGCTCAACAATAGGTTCCATTATCCTAGTTAAAGGACAGTTATCATACAACGCGAAATGTCGTCCAGTGGGTTTCCACTGAGGCTTAACACTACCAACAACCTTTCCAGTTGGTCTCCAAGCTGTCTTAGTAGTGTTCACATTATGATTTCTGGTTGCTTTCCAAACTGCAAGTATGATTCACACTATGTTTGCCTTGGGGGGGATTTTGGTATGCACAAACTTCAAAGAATGTAACCACAAGCTGATTATGTCAAACAACATTCAACTTCCTATTGTGATCTGCTGCTCTACCTCGCTTCTACACTTTTTAGGGCAAGATATGATGGTTTCCGTGTGTGGCTCTTTGGCATAGGTTTGGCGGGATATCACAGTGGCAGGTTATGGTTCTTGTAGACAGATTCACGAGGAACATTAGGCTTTCTTGTTTTTGTTGCACTGGTAGTTTCTGTTTGGGGTCTATTTGAAGTCTTGGGGGGTTTCAGGAAAAAGTAAACTTGCTTTTTCTATGCAACGGGGTTTGTTATACCCAGTGGCCTCTTTTTGGAGGTGAATCGTACTTGAACTGTTTTGTTATACATCCCTGAAGCAAGTACTTGGTTTTCTCCAGAAGGCGTGGAATCCAACCTACTCCTTTTGCCACACAGCTCAGTTTTCAGTATGGCATTCTTCAGCAGTTAAGGCATTAATCATTGTGGTGAATGTAGAAACGTGAGTAAGCATTATATTTTGACAGTTCTTCATAATGTCATGTTCAGATTCACATTCTCTACTGCCTTAGAATCCATCCATTCAGAAACCTCACGAAGTGATCGCATCTTTCAATCAGAGGATAACTCAGTTTCTAAGGCCTGCTTATCAAAGCTACCTACAGTGATCCTACATTCAACACCTATATGATGTTGATCGGAGGCGATCTAAATTCCAGATAGTGTCATCTTCCCTTAAGCGTTTCACTAACTTGTTAAATTCAAAAAATTGCAATGGAGGCACTAGAAGTGTCCTATGCACTGTTTATAGTTTGAAATTTAAGGTTGTAAATCAATAGGGTCTTTTGTAAAATGAGAGTTACGTTTTCTCATATTCAATGACCATCTTTTTTGTTTAAAAACCTGCAGCTTCAAGTTCAAGAACTTAGTGTTTCCTATCGTCATGCAGAATCAAGAGATCTTCGCAAAGGCAATTCGAACTAGGGGGCACAACAATATCGGAAGTAAGCACAATAGAGCAGATATCTTTTTCTAAACATTCAGCAATTAAGCAGTCATTTTTTATTAAAAGATTTTTCTTCTCTATGGTCAGGTTCTTGTTATCAAGAACACATCGTTCATACTCCGCATCCAAGTCATCAAAAATCCTAATTCAAATACTTTAACTTCTTTGAAAATTGTTTCATTAGCAGATTCTATGTGTTTTTTGAAATGGTCATAAAATGGTACCAGTTGTTGTTCAACAAACTGTTTGGCATAATCAAAACACCATTCGGAAACATAGAGTGGTTTTTGTGTTGTTCGTTCATTTATGATACCTTCAAATTGATGAAAAACAGCATTAACCTGTTGAAAATGAAACAGAACTTGACTTGGAGGTGGACGATTATGAACAAAAGGAGTAACAGGTGTGGCAGGGTTACTAGCATTACTAGCAATTTCATTGCGAAACCCTTAACGCCTGTTCTTGGACAGTGCCTTCAGAGAACGAAAATCATGGCATTAAGCTTGTAATAGAAACGCGGTTTGCGGACCTAACATCTGTCCTGGTTTTATTATTCATTTCATCATGTTTCATGCTAACCACTTGGTGTACCAAGACATCTTCACTATCCCATATGCGAACAGGATGGTGAGCGGGATGCAAAAGGGTATCAGCATCGTACAAGACAGGTTGAGCTCGCTTGGCTATATAACCAAGACCTGGGTTACGGGTACCTAGGAGGTCCTTGTGCAAGTCAGCGGTTGCGGCTTTAGGTTTCTTAGAAAAGCAAAGGAATAGTTTTGTTGGCATGTTTAAATTTTGCAACATATCTCTTGCAACTTTGCATAGCATTCTTTAAATACAAACTATATCATCTAGATAACTATCTGCTAGATTCCTTTTCTCAGATAAAATCTTTTCCTTTTCAATAATGTAAAAATGCAATTGATTTTTTCTTTTCCTGAAAGAGTAGATTTAACAAAGCGTTTTCTTGCACAAGCGCAGCGTTACGCTATATTATCTGAATCACTAGGGCTTGTTATTGTCTAACTTTGTTTTCAAGATCAAGTTTGACCTTGTGGGTATCTAGACGACATATTTCTTGCTTGCATTGAAGAAGCTCATTATTTAAGGTCTCGATTTCCAAACATTTTTCTTGGTTAACCTTAGCATGTCCGTCAGTTGGGTTTCAATTCAGTTAAGATGGCAATCATAAGAAACTTTATCAGATGTGGTCAGCAGATCCCTCAGTTGGAAACATTATGGGCTTCGGTTGTCCAGAAGATACTGATGATAACGGGATCGTATTGTCATCAATCTCAGTCTCAGCATCGGAGTCTAAATGTTCTTCCTGGTGCATATCCTGACTCAACTGATAATCCACATTATCAAAGATTTGATTGTCATTGGAGTGTACCTCATTGACTGCTGGACGAGTGTGAACAAAAGGAGTCATAGGTTTTGAACCTGCAGCACTTGAATCCTTATCAGTCATCTTTGGTTTTTGAATCCTAAGAACTGAATGATCTGTCGTTTGAGTGATTGTTGATATTGTTTTATTTGTGTTTTGGTGTTTGTTTTTTTGTTGATTTGTGTTTGGTTGAAGTCAATACTGTTCACGAGGATTTACAAATCATTTGATTAAAACCGAGAAAAGAATCAAACTTTCGCGGGATTATAAATAAACTCAAGAAGAAAACCCGTAAAACAATAATGAATTGAATCTTGTGTAGGGAGGAAAGAAAATAACAAGAATATAATATCCAATTAAAAATTATATCCCTTGACTTCTAAGGAACCAATTATTTACTTCCCATAATTAACCTCCACTAGGATTATAATTATTTACTTCCCAAAAGATTATATCCTTTGACTTTAGGAACTAATTATTTACTTCTCAAAATTAACCTCCACTAGGATTATATCAAATCCCTTGATTTTAGAAAACAAATATTTTCTTCTCAAAAATATAGATCTCTTACTTTTCTTTTCTTTTTTTTTTAAATATGCCTAAACTTTTTTTTTTAAATAAAATAAGCCGAAATTTATTTTTGTAAAAATAAGCCGACTAACATCTTGGTTTTCGAAGAAGCAAACCGCTCTTGCCATCTCCACAACCGAAGCGGAATATGTAAGCGCCGGAAAGGCATGTCAACAAGCTCTATGGATGAAACAAGCTCTCATAGACTATGGCGTTAGGTTAGACGACATTCCAATAATGTGTGATAACAAAGGGGCTATAGACTTAAGTAAGAATCCCGTTCAACACTCACGAACAAAACACATTGAAATTCGTCATCACTTCCTTCGCGATAATGTTCAAAAAGGGAATATCTCTATAGAAAAGGTCTCATCGGAAGACAACATAGCCGATATTCTAACTAAACCACTTAAACGTGAGCCATTTAACTACTTACGTCTAGGTCTAGGAATGATGGAACAAATTGATTAAGTTTTTGGCATAATAAAGAAATGATAATCATCAATAAATTGTTTGTCAAAAATCTGAGAAAAAATTTCTCAACAGGTGGCGGCCCCCTTAATTTTAAGGGGACCACCCAGACTTTAAGGGGACCACCCACCTGACTGACTAAATTTTTTTTCTCTTTGTCTAGGTTTCTATTTTACACAAAAACACAAGATTAGGAAAAGTCCATAAGCAAACTTTTACAAATTCTTCTATCTAAATGCATATCTCATTATACATATACACAATAGTCCCAATCTATTATTTTCTAAAAAGTCCTTCTCACAACTAGGAGCACATAAAAATCAATTTTCATATATTGTTGAGATATGCTAAAAACATTTTTCACATATGCATAATGTTCTCTTACTTGTTGTCAAAAGTATATAATCTAATATATATTCTTTCAACAATCTTGATTGAGCAAAATTGAATCAAGGAGTACTTGGATTATTTCTTAGGTTTTACATGTCTTAGTGTCGAAATAATCGCTACTCCACATTTGTCGTACTTAGGCACACACTAGTATTTGCACAAAAGTTCAGTTCGTTTTTCACTTAACCCCCTTGACAAGAAAAATTCTTTGTGCATTATATTTAGTCACTATTTTATATGCTCTTTACTCTTTTGATCTTTAATTCATATATGATTATATGCCAAAATTATGTGAAATAGTTTTATCTTACAACTTGTCATATATGTAGAATGTTGAATGCTTGCTTGCTATGTGCTAAAAAATCTTAATTGCCATAAAAGGATGGACTTGCTGAAAATTAACCACTAAAACAGAAACCCTCACAAAATTTTTTAAGAAAAATCTATTTTTAGAAAATTTGGGAAATGGCAGTAGGCGGCCCCCTTAATTCATAAAGGGCGGCCCCTTTAATTTTAAGGGGACCGACCCATAATTAAGGGGACCAGCCTAGTAGATCACGGGTAAAACAATTTTTTCATCCATTTTTGACCAAATACCCTCTAGACTTAGCTACTGTTTTCCTAAACTCACAAACATTTCTTGGATTTGATCCTTTAAATGTTCATTATTCCTTATTTAAACCTTTTCCTCCACTATAAATACATTCTCAACCATCATCATCACAATCATCCTCACCAATGACATCTCTTAACAAACACACATCCAAACCATCAAGGGTAGCCAAAATAAGTGTGAAACCCATTTGGAGGAAGAAACTAAACCCTTGTACCACATCCAATGAGCTCAATGTAAGTTCACCTTCATCAATGCCAAAACCACTCACACCTCATCATGAACCATCTCAAGAAAACAATCACCCCAATCAAGCATTATTAAATCCTTACATCAAGAACACTACCACATCACCACAAGTTGTCTCACATCCTCCATTTCCCATCTCACCCATCACTTCACATGTTACTCACACTCAAGCTCCACCTTAAAGTGGCAACCAAACTCCTTACATTAAGGATACTCCCACATCACCACAAGTTGTCTGTTAGGATCACATAAATGGACCCGAACAAAGAAGCTTCGGTTACTCGAAGATACAAGACAAAAGTCTAGCTCGTTAATTAGTTATTTAATTAATGTTTATTAATGTAATTGGGATGACAAAGAAAAAGCCTGAAAAGCCCAACAAAAGCCTAGAATGGGCAAAACCTTGTTAGTATAAATACACCTAGTTTAGTTAAAATTAGGTTAGACATCATAGTTAGTCAATATTATTGTTAGGTTTTAACGGGGTGGTGAGTAAGATGCAAAAGGGTATCAGCATCATACAAAGCAGGTTGAGCACGCTTGGCTATATAACCTAGACCTGGGTTACGGGTACCTAGGAGGTCCTTGTGTAAGTCAGCGGTTGCCCTTTTTGGTTTCTTAAAAAGCATAGGAATAGTTTCTGTTGGCATGTTAAATCTTTGCAATATATCTCTTGCAACTTTGTTAGCATTCTTTAAACAAACTATTTCATCTAGATAACTATCTGCTAGATCCTTTTTCTCAGATAAAATCTTTTCTTTTTCAGATTATAAAAATGCAATTGATTTTTTTTTCTGAAGAGTGGATTTAGTTAAGCAATTCGTTTTATTGCACAAGTCAGCCGTTACGCTATTACGCTGAATCACTAGGCTTGTTCCTGGTCGAACTTTGTTTTCAAGATTTCAAGTTAGCCCTTTATGGGTATCTAGAAGATATATTTCTTGCTTGCATTGAGAAAGTCTTTTTTTTAAGGTCTCGACGTTAAGCTTTTTTCTTGGTTAAACCTTAGCATCGTCACTCTAAGTTGGAGTTTGCAAGTCAGTTAAGATGGCAATCATAGAGACTTTATCAGATGTATCAGCAGATACCTCAGTTGGAACATTTTGGGCTTCGGTGTCAAGAAGATACTGATGATACGGGATCGTATTGTCATCAATCTCAGTCTCAGCATCGGGGTCTAAATGTTCGTCCTGGTGCATCTCCTGAATCAACTGATATTCCACATTATCAAAGATTGGATTGTCATTGGAGTGTACCTCATTGATTTGACTGTTGGCTGCACTAGTGGATGACAAGTTGGCCCATGAAAGCAATCATCATCATTGACTCTTTCATTCACGTCAGAGTCATATGCATCTCATGTTAGCTTGAAATTGTAGTTAGTAGTCAGTGCCTGAGGTTGATCATAAGGTGCAGTTACATTCCACATCGCGAGGAATGCTTTTAGTTCAGAATCCAAACAATCTCCTTTTCTTTTAGCTTCTATCAGTAATGCTTTATCTTTGTAAGTAATGAGTGTCCAACTTTCTCTTGGGTTCTGGACACTACCTAGCAAACATTGTCACTTCTCATCTGAAGTTGTATACTTATCACCTTCTTGCCTCGAGCACCTGTATTACCAACATTACCTGGAGCCTTCCTCTGAATTGGTTCAGTAACCAATGTTGTACCATTCAGTTCTGTAGCATGTGTCATTGAGTTGGAGAAGTCCTGGAGTGGTTGTTGGTGGGTGGGAATGGAAACTGCTTTTGGAAACACTAGAGATTAGCAAATATGAGGTCATTTTGGCAATCAAAAGGTCATTCGAAGATGACGCAGTAAGTTGAGGACTAGGCATCTAGTAGCGGGTGATGAAAGGAACAGGTTCAGATGTGGTATGAGCATACATAGGCCAGTGGATCAACAATACTTGTAGACTTGCTCCTGTCTTCTTGAGAGTCTTTTTGGCATGAGTCGGTAGCTTGATGATGAGTATAGATTCTAGACACATAATGTGTGTAGAGTTCAAGATATCCATGTTCTGTTTGACATTTGTCACATACTAACCCCATAAGCTAGAAGGTTTGTTGACAAACTTGGTGTTCATCTGATGTGTTGGTATGTTTGAGCTGAGTACATCTTCATATCATTCACAAGATTGTGGAAACGCATAAAGTAGTCATGTATGATTCGTTTCCTATGCACGAAAGCGTTCGTAGCTCATCAAACTGATCTTACTTCTTTGTTGAATAGTCCTACCTGATCCTTGCATGAGCATCTCCACATTATCCCAAATCTCCTTTGCAGTGCTTGTTTGGTTGAGGTTGTTGAAGATGTGTCTAGGAAGACCTTGACTAAGAATGATTTCTGCTTGAGTGTCAGCCATCTCAAGTTTGTTTTCCTCTTTACTGAATTCAGAATCAAGTTTCTCCCTCGGTGCAGGTACAGCAGCAGAATCAGTAGGTGGAGGATCAGTGATCATAGGGTGAGGTGTAGGGCCATTCTGGATAGATTTCCATATCAGCTTGCCATTAGGTTTGCCTCGAATGTACCTGTGTATACGAATCTTCTAAGAATCATAGTCACTTTCAACCAACATAGGAGGACGAGTATCGGTGCATTCTGATGTGTCTTCTTCTGTGGTTGCTTTGATGAGTTTGTCTTAGTATGATCTGATAGTAAGGATTGTTGATTGATGACTGTGGTGTGACGGTTTGTGATTTTCGGGCAGGTAATAATTTTATAAACAGTAAATGCAGTTCTTGAGGGCCTAATGACTCGACATGGCCAAATGACAGGGCTCTTGCTCAAAGAGGAAGAGTCTTGACCGTTGGGCCGTTTTCGAGCTGGTATAAAAATTTCAGAACAATCCGACACAAAAATTATTTTTGCTTGTTCGGTCGTCTAGTTCGGTCGTCTAGTTCGATCGTCTCGTTCGATCGTCTCGTTCGATCGTATCGTTCGATCGTCTCGTTCGATTGTCTCGTTCGATCCCTTGTTCGATCCACTCGTTCGATCCACTCGTTCGATCCACTCGTTCGATCGCTTGATCGAACCACTCGTTCGATCGCTTGTTCGATCCTTCTAGTTCGATCCCTTGTTCGAAGGTCTTGTTCGATCGTCTCGTTCGAACCGTTAGTTCGATCCTTCTAGTTCGATGAAGCTTGTTCGATCCTTTTGTTTTCCCCTCGTTCGGTCCTACCTTGAATTCCACTCGTTCGATCAATCTTGAATTCCACTCGTTCGATCGAAACAGCTAGAACTCGTTCGATCGCTACGTCTTTTTTAACACTTTTCGAACCAAAACAACAAGAACAAAGGAAAAAATACTAGATCGTTGATTGCTAACAAGATGGTTTGATTGATATTAGATTAAACATAAACCATCTTTGAATCAAGAATCAAAACAAACAAATAATCATAAACCCCCTTTTTTTTATATTTCGAGATCAAGAAGGAAATAAGAAAAAAAATACAAACCAAATCAAATCAATACATCAATCTTGTAGGCTCTTGATACCAATTGTAGGATCCCTAGATCATTCCATGGATTAAGCACAAGATCAATAGCACCAAAGATTAAACTTTTAAGAACTTTTAATTGATTGAAACAAAAGAGGCTACAAACTCTAAAAGATGGAAAATAATAATGAAGTGGCTAACCTAATTTTGACTAAGACTAGGTCTATTTATACTAAAAGGATTTGCCTTTTAGGGCTTTCTTTTTGGGCTTTTTACAACTTGGCCCTTATACATAATAAACATTAAATAACATAGTCTTTCGAGCTAGACTTTTGTCTTGTAACTTCGAGTGACCGAAGCTTCTTTGTTTGGGTCCATTTATGTGATCCTAACAGCAATGGATCTTTCGTGTGATAGGGTGCAACAATGGCTCACAATGCTTGATGAATGCAAAAAGACCATCTAAAAATGCATCGGAATTACGATTAGATATAGTAGTCCAACTCTTATCAATTGTCATAACTGCGTTGCAAATAAACATATTCAAATAAATCATTTTTATTTTTTATACCAAAAGGTCATTAACAAAACTATGAATTAAAAAGGTCATACTAACCAAATGAATATGAACTGTTTTGTTTACCTAGTGCAACTATGGAAGGCAATCCTAACCCACTCTTTGAATGTTTCGTCTCATATATGAATGTATAATACGATTCTACTTTTTGGAGCAATATTTCGGCAGCTTTACCTTCATTCCCCCAAATATGTGTTTAAAGACATATTCGTAGGAGTGATGGGAAACACTGTCAAATTTCTCTTAAATAGTAAAACAGTTATACGCATTCATATCTTAAATGTGACAAAACATTCAAAAAGCAGTCCCAAACAGGGGACTTTCCGAAATTAATTTCTAATAAATTAATTTTGGATGGGTTTTCTATAGGTTGATTAACTTCGGACGAGGATTTTCTAAAATTAATCACTAAAATCCTAAAACATCCCTAAAACAAATTAATCACTTAAGAATATATGCGGATTATAATCAAATCCAAACACCCCTTTAATTCGTATAAACTGGTTAAAAACAACTTATAAGATGTTTTTAACCAGCTTATATGCTGTTAATGGGTTTGTTTGGATTTGCTTATAAACAACTTTTTTGTTTATTATCAAATCCAAACAACCCTTTAAACAGCTTATAGATAGTTAAATGAGTTATAAGTTGTTAAAGGGTTGTTCGGATTTGCTTATAAACACTTGGTTAAAATTAGTATAAACCATTGGTATATAACAAGTTAAGTTATAGTTCGTTATCAACCACATGTAAAACAACTTATAAAGCATACCTTCGTTTGTGGTTTCGGCTGGTCTCGGCTGTTAAAGGGTGCTACTCGGCTACGACTCGGTTCGGCTGTGACTCGGTCGCGGCTGTGACTTGGTCTCGGCTGTGACTTGGTCGCGGCTGTGACTTGGTCTAACAATAACAATAACAAACCTTATTAACAAAATAAAAAATATATATCAAACCTTATTAACAAAAAAAAACCTTTATATCAAAACCAATCAATTAAGGGTTTAAGAATCATCATTTAGAGGATTAAAGAAATAATAATTAAACTTATAGAGGAGGAGGAGGAAGGGCTGTAGTGGTGGGTGGCTGCGGTGGTGGGTGGCTGCGGTGGTGGTTCGTGCTCGTGTGCGAGTGTGGTTCGTGGTGGTGTAGAAGGGCCTGGTGGTGGTGGGATTTCTTCAAAAATCATCAATGGTGGATGAGAGTTTGTTTATCTTTTTTTTTCCAACTGTCTGTGAACTAGATCTAAAATAAGAGTCGACATTTTGGGTCGACATTTGTTTGTAATTTTGGGTCGACAATGTCGACCTAAATGTTTTTTATATTTATTCTTTTAGTCAATCTGGTTAAGGTTTAGGGTCGACACCTCTTTAAGAGTTTGGGTCGACAAAGTCGACCGTAAATTTTTTTGTTGAAAATTTGGTGAATGTTTGGTGAAATGGCGGGGTGTTTAAATTTGGGGACAAATTTAGGGTCGACATTTGTTTGTAATTTTGGGTCGACAAAATATATAACTTTTTATAAAAAATATAAATTGGTTCGTTTCGGCCGGGTCGGTCCGGTTCCTCGTGTCGTATATAATTATTATATAAAATGATTTTTTATAAAATATATAATAACTTTTTTATAAAATATATAACTTTTTATAAAAAATATAAATTAGTTCGTTTCGGCCGGGTCGGTCCGGTTCCTCGTTTCGTATATAATTTTATATAAAATGATTTTTTATAAAATATATAATAACTTTTTTATAAAATATATAACTTTTTATAAAAAATATAAATTGGTTCGTTTCGGCCGGGTCGGTCCGGTTCCTCGTTTCGTATATAATTATTATATAAAATGATTTTTTATAAAATATATAATAACTTTTTTATAAAATATATAACTTTTTAAATTTATAAATTGGTTCGTTTTGGAGGGACATGGTCCGGTTCCTCGTTTCGTATATAATTATTATATAAAATGGATTTTTTATAATAATATCCTTAATAACTTTTTTATAAAATAGTAACTTTTATAAAAAATTAAGTTGGTTCGTTTCGGCCGGTCGGTCCGGTTCTCGTTTCAATATAATCTACTTATATTAAATGATCTTTTTTTTTAAAATATATATAACTTTATTATAAATTATATATCTTTTTAATAAAAATATATTTGCGTTAGTTTCGGCCGGGTCGGTTCCGGTTCCTCGTTTCGTATATAATTATGGTTAAAAATGATTTTTTAGTAAAATATACTAATAACCTTTTTTATAAAAATATATAACTTTTTATAAAAAAATATCATAATTGGTTCGTTTCGGCCGGGTCGTACGATTCAATCGTTTCAGTATATAATTATTATATAAAATGATTTTGTATAAAATATTAATAGACTTTTTTATAAAATATTATAATTTTTATATAAATTTATAAACTTGGTTCGTTTCGGAGGGTCGGTCCCGCGTAGCCTCGTTTCGTATATAATTATTATATAAAATGATTTTTTATAAAATATATAATAACTTTTTTATAAAATATATAACTTTTTATAAAAAAATATAAATTGGTTCGTTTCGGCCCGGGGGGTCGGCATTCCATCTTTCAACCGAACCCACCAACACCACATCCACATGCCCTTCCTCGTTTTCGTTATATATTTATTGTATAAAATGATTTTTTATAAAATATATAATAACTTTTTTATAAAATATATAACTTTTTAGACGTTCAACGGATGAGTCGATATGGTATGGTTGTACATTTGACGTTCAACGGATGAGTCAATATGGTATGGTTGTACAGTAGACGTTCAACGGATGAGTCGAGATGTTAGGGTTATACGTTAGAGGTTCAACGGAAGTGTCGATATGGTATGGTTGTACATTAGAAGTTCAACGGAAGAGTGGATATGGTATGGTTATACATTAGACATTCAACGGACGAGTCGAGATGTTATGGTTAAACATTAGACGTTCAACGGATGAGTCGATCTGGTAGGGTTGTACATTAGACATTCAACGAAGGAGTCGATATGTTATGGTTATACATTAGACGTTCAACGGACGAGTCAAGATGTTATGGTTATACATTAGACGTTCAACGAACGAGTCGATATGGTATGGTTTTACATTAGACGTTCAACGGATGAGTCGATATGGTATGGTTGTACATTAGACGTTCAACGGATGAGTCGATATGGTATGGTTGTACAGCAGACGTTCAACGGATGAGTCGAGATGTTAGGGTTATACGTTAAGGGTTAAACGGAAGAGTCGATATGGTATGGTTGTACATTAGACGTTCAACAGAAGAGTCGATACGGTATGGTTATACATTAGACGTTCAACGGATGAGTCGATATGTTATGGTTATACATTAGACGTTTAACGGACGAGTCGAGATGTTATGGTTATGCATTAGACTTTTAACGGTGGAGTCGATATGGTATGGTTGTACATTAGATGTTCAATGGATGAGTCGATATGGTATGGTTGTACATTAGACGTTCAACGGATGAGTCGAGATGTTAGGGTTATACATTAGAGGTTTAATGGAAGAGTCGATATGGTATGGTTGTACATTAGATGTTCAATGGACGAGTTGATATGCTATGGTTATACATTAGATGTTCAACGGATGAGTCGATATGGTATGGTTGTACATTAGACGTTCAACAGATGAGTCGAGATTTTAGGGTTATACGTTAGGACATTCAAAAGAACAAGTCGATTGTTATGGTTATACGTTAGACGTTCAACGTGGAGTCGATATGGTATGATTGTACATTAGATGTTTAACGGATGAGTCGATATGGTATGGTTATACATTAGACGTTCAACGAACGAGTCGATATGGTATGGTTGTACATTAGACGTTCAATGGAGGAGTCGAGATGTTAGGGGTTATACATTAGACGTTCAATGGAAGAGTCGATATGGTATAGTTGTACATTAGATGTTCAACGGACGAGTCGAGATGTTATGGTTATACATTAGACGTTCAACGGACGAGTCGATATGTTATGGTTATACGTTAGACGTTCAACGGATGAGTCGATATGGTATGATTGTACATTAGACGTTCAATGGACGAGTCGATATGATATGGTTATACATTAGACGTTCAACGGAAGAGTCGATATATTATGGTTATACGTTAGACGTTCAACGGATGAGTCGATATGTTAGAGTTATACGTTAGATGTTCAACGGATGAGTCGAGATGTTAGGGTTATACGTTAGAGGTTCAACGGAAGAGTCAATATGGTATGGTTGTACATTAGACGTTCAACGGACGAGTCGAGATGTTATGGTTATACATTAGACGTTCAACGAACGAGTCGAGATGTTATGGTTATACGTTAGACGTTCAACGGATGAGTCAATATGGTATGGTTGTACATTAGACGTTCAACGGACGAGTCGATATTAACATATTAGAGTTCAATATTAGAGCCATTATGGTATCCTTTAACCGCCAAAAACTCCCGTCAAATACTCTCACCAAATACTCCCGCCAAGCACTCTTCTTTACCATAAAAGCAGATAGTATCTTATCCTCCCAAGCACACACACTCTTATCCTCACAACCACCACCACATTCACCACCACCTCGATCAATTGCACAGAAAGGAGGCGATATTGATCAAACTTTTAAGTGCAGTGTGAAAGAGGATATGTGTGTTGCGACATCACGCAAACCTTAAAGTTATGGTACACATTACTATGCATGTCCTTGTTCATGGTGAACTATCAAAAAATAATTATTATGTAATATAAATAATTTTGCTTGTCAAAATGACTTTTTTTATTATTCCCTTCTACGTAACAGCCAGGAATCAAGATAGAGGATGTGTGCTACTTTATTTATGGATGGATGACCTCAGGCTCCATATAAGTTCTTCTTCTGGATCGTCAGCCACCTCTAAGTTCTTATTCGGGAACTTCAACACGTCCAAGTTATTCTCCGGGAACTTCCAGATCTGCACAGAATCTCGGAAAAGCAGAGTGCTCAAATTGTAAGTTCTTGGCTGAAAAGGTAAAGACACTAGAGGAAAATATAAAGATACTAGAGGGAGCACTAGAGATGGAAAGGCATCCCGAGAAACACACACTTGAGTCAGCTGCAATACTTCACGAGCTCTATAATGACATGGGAAAACTTGGTTTGGAATAGTTTTTCATTAAGATAAATCAATTTAGCATTTGGAATGTAATTCATATGCTTTAATGTTTGAGTGTTTATCGATTTCTAATGTAATTTAATGTTATAATAATAAACGTTAATCGATTAGGAATCATTCCGTGTATTTTGATTATTTATTGTGGTTTAACTACATTCAATTCAGTTAACTTTGAAGTAAATTTATCAAATTATCAAACTAATAAATGATAAAATAAATAAATAAAAATAACATTTCACACTTTTCTAGTAGTGTTTGTTAAAATATATAAAGGTATTTTAAAATAGATTTTTGAACTATAATTGGTAATTTATATCATTTCTTAATTTATAAAAAGTATTTTAAATTTTTGTATAAAACCTTTATTCCACCTACAAACCTTTTTAAAATTGTTATAAATTCGTTCGTTTCGGCCGGGTCGGTCCGGTTCCTCGTTTCGTATATCATTATTATATAAAATGATTTTTTATAAAATATATAATCATTATATAAAATATCATTTCTGAATTTATAAAAAGTATTTTTAATTTTTGTAATTTTTTTTAAAAATATAAAATCTTTTATAAATTTATATATAATTTTAAATGCATTTTATATATTAAAAAAGTAAAAACTCATGTAAAAAATTTAGGGTCGACATATCTATGCAGTTTTGGGTCGACATTGTCGACCCAAAGTTTTTTCAAATAAACCCTTTATTCAAAACATTAGGGTCGACATTGTCGACCCAAAGTTTTTTCAAAAATTATCTTACATACTTATATATAATTTTAAATGCATTTTATATATTAAAAAAGCATAAAGTGATTGAAAAATATTAGGGTCGACAATGTCGACCCTAAATTTCGACCCAAAAGATTTTTGTTGACTAACCAAAAAAGTTGAATAAATGTGGTCCCCATGACGAAATTAGGGTCGACATTGTCGACCCTAATTTTTTCTCGGCCCAAAACTACAATTTTGTTGTAGTGAATGTTCTCCATGATAAATTGTCCCTACGATGCGAATATTTCCATTATGATAACTTGTATTCAACTATTATATTTCAAACCTATGAATTTCACTCAACCTTTGTGTTGACCCTTTTTATGCATGTTTATCCTAGGTAATTGAGCAACTTATGGCATGGAGTGGCATGGACTTGAAGATGGCTAAAACTTGTTATCATTCACATTTTATGTTTCTAGATCTTGGGACCTGCCTTTGTAAAACTCTGATTTTAATGAATGATAACGTATCTTTTAAAAACGTCTCTTTTGAGTCGTTTTCTATGATTGTGTCTGTGATTCATGAAGTAATACCCTAGATTAGCTTCCGCTGCTATATGTAAAAATGGGAGTGTTTGGTATGTGCTTAATTACACATACCTTTTACCTTTAAAAACGAGCTAATTGCAAATAATGTTGGTTAAACTATGCGAATGAAATTCTACCCTTCACACATATGAGCAATTAAATTAACAAACGGAGCACCAAAGTCATAAGTGATCTTGTATTACCAAATATATAAATTTGGTGTTACACATATATATCATATATCCATTTGGGACCTATATACGAAAGGAGCACCTAAGTCAGGACATGTATCATATATTCCTTAAAAATGTTCGCTCCTGCAAATAAGTGGATTGATTGCCGAAAGAAATAATGAATATGTTTTTGGTTGTGGCATATACATGTTAGTTATATCATAGGATAATATAATTCAGGCGAATATAGGTTAGAATGATAAAGGATAATTTGATATGCTAATCAAAACATAATACTGCAACAAAGTTTCTACTTCTAAAGGATCCTGTAAAAAGCATTTGATGTCATATAAACAGTTTGGACCAATCGAATAGTTAGTTGTTTCCTTTACACCCATAAAAATGCAATTGATAGTTGTTACAGAGCATTACCATTAATTTCATCCTTTAATTTGCAGGAGCGAACATTTTGACAATTTTATAAGCAGAATCTTGGAATTGTGATAAGCGGCTTTGTTAATTAACTTCTCTTGATTCTGTATTTTGCTAAAGTCCAATAGTTTTTAAAGATTGGAGGTAACATAGTATTAACTCAGCAACAAGAAAGCAAGGTTATATGTTGCGACAAAGACGGAAATTATTCAAACCTAACAACAAATGTCGTGTGCAAAGAAAAAGTTTATGTTGTATTTGAACAGGCAACATTTTTTTGTATATACAATATATCCATTATCTTTTTATAAACCGACAAGTTAGTTTTGTGTATATCATGTTTTGCGCTTTTCAATATTATTTACGTCCACTTAGAATTATCCATATTACAACGTACTAGCAAGGTAAAATGCTTATTTTCTCTTAATCTCTCATGACGGAGCTATACTGACGACCTTGATTTTCATGACTAAACCAGTTTAATATCGAATTTTTCAATGTTAGTGACGAATTTCTTGTCTTCAATAAAGCCCTTTTTTTCTTGTAGTGTAGTATGCGTGCGATGACAGTAATCTCGGGTTAAGAAAGATGAAAAGGATGTTGGCAGTATGTGGTGTTGGTACTATGGTGTGGTACTATCGTTTTGGAGTCTTATATTGTTGATGCACCTGTTGGGAACACAGTTGAGGATACAAAGATGTTTACGGATACCGTTGTTAAGTTGAATTTGCAGAAGTTGTGTCTCGTTGCAATGTCATCTGTGCATGAAAGTGAACAACTACATTTGGTAAGGTGGTGGAAGCTTGGTGGTGTTTCGGGCAGTAGGGAAGGTAACATTAGCATCAAACGCGAAAATAAATAAAGTAAATCAAGTTTTTGATGGGGGTTTGATACTTGGGATATTTAATAAGTTGTTATTCATGTTGAGGATATGTATGTTCAAACAAAATATTTGTGTATGGGTTAATATCATAAATTCATAAAACTGGTAATTTTTACTTTGCTTAGTTGATTTTATCAGGTATCAATTATTGTATTATATATATATATATATATACACTCATCAGGAAAACGTTTGCAAAACGGAGCCCCGACCCGACCCGTGACCCAGCTACGACCCGGCCCAAATCCGGCCCATTTTCTGGCCCAAAATCGAGCCCATTTTCCGACACAGCCCATTTAGCATACATTTTACGAAATACCCTCACACTATGACGCAAATGATGAAAACTACCCTCATTTAAAAAATTACAAAATTCTCCCTCTCCCACTAACGGCTGTTAAGTAACTATCGTTATTTTTTTTAATAACTTACGAAAATAGTCCTTGGGGTCGGTCGTTACTTAATGAACATTAAGTAACGACCGTCCTCACTTAAAAAAATTAAAAAATTCCCCTCCCCCCACTAACGACTGTTAAGTAACGACCGTTAGTTTTTTTCTAGCAATTTACTTTTTTTTAACAACTTAAAATTACAAAATTCCTCCTCCCCTCACTAACGGCTATCAAGTAACCACCGTTAGTTTTTTTTTTAATTTTACGAAAATAGTCCGTCGGGTCGATCGTTACTTACCGAACGTTAAGTAACGACAGTTTATCCTTTGCGCCCCGCGGCGAAGCGCGAGTAATCCAACTCGTATATATACAATCATCAGGAAAACCGTTTGCAAAACGGAGCCCCGACCCGACCCGTGACCCAGCCCACAACCCGGCCCAAAACCGGCCCATTTTTGGCCCAAAATCGAGCCCATTTTCTGGCCCAACCCATTTAGCATACATTTTACGAAATACCCCCACACTATGACGCAAATAACAAAAACTACCCTCATTTAAAAAATTATAAAATTCTCCCTGTCCCACTAACGGCTGTTAAGTAACGATCGTTATTTTTTTTAATAACTTATGAAAATAGTCTTTGGGGTCGGTCGTTAATTAACGACCGTCCTCACTTTAAAAAAATTACGAAATTCCCCTCCCCCCACTAACGACTGTTAAGTAACGACCGTTAGTTTTTTTCTAGCAATTTACTTTTTTTTAACAACTTAAAATTACAAAATTGCTCCTCCCCCCACTAACGGCTATCAAGTAACCACCGTTAGTTTTTTTTTAATTTTACGAAAATAGTCCGTCGGGTCGGTGGTTACTTACCGAACGTTAAGTAACGACCGTTTATCCTTTGCGCCCCGCGGCGAAGCGCGGGTAATCCAACTCGTTTAATAAAATGCGAAGAAAAAACATTAGCATAAGTTCTAAAGCTTTTTAAGTTTCGTCTTCAATATATGCTTCAAGCCGTTTTGTGGTTGTTTTATCCATGTTTCGTAAGCACTAATATGACAAAAAGCCCCGACCCCGTCCCTTCCTTATGCACATCGATATACATAGCCGGGGTACAATCCGGTCATGCTGTTCTTTAAGTTCATTCACTCTAAGTTCTCTTACTTGCTCTAGTGGATGGAAAAGGCCAAACGTTCTTCAGCCCTCACTTAGACACGAGGGAGAGGCCCCAAAGATAGGATTCAAGGAGTAGGCGATTCGTGAACGGATAAGATGGAAAGAAATTCATTATTTAATTTATTACATTGCGGGAAATTCCATTATGCGGCAAGCAGATTCAAAGACTCGTATAATTTCCTTACCTCTCTACCAACAAAAAAGAAATTCCATTATGCGGCAAGCAGATGAACTACCTAACTAAGGGAAGGTCCATCCGACCTCCATCTCTACCCGATGTCGCAAGGGTACGCGTTGAGGTGGATCTTCTCAAGAAAAAGCCTAACCTTATAGGGTCTGGTTAGGCATGGGAAAAATGAAGGAAGATGGCATAAAATCGTCTATGAGAAAGACCCCACGGAACCATATTGCACGTCTTGTTCCAAACAAGGTTATTCAAAGTCAAACCAAAGTCACAGAAAACGCTGACTCGGTCGCGTTTCACGTTTCGAATCATTCGTACCCAAACGAGGTACGATCGCGCCTCGGATTGCACGGGATCGCGATCAATATATTCGGCCTTCCTAAACAACATCAATGGGCGTACCGAAGTTTATTGGGTCGACGTATCAAAATGGATCTCGGTACAACATAACAAAGTGAAGCCGTACGGCGTACTAAGTGAACCGGTACGGCCTACCATAGTGAACCGGTATAGTTAAATACCCACTCATATTAAACTTAAACCAAACTTAAACCATTACTTCAAGTAAATTAATTACATCCACACCACTCATTGTATTTATACTCCAAAGGTACAATTATTTAATTAAATCTACTCATCAAATTTTAACCACTCATTAGTTTCACACTCTCTAATGTAGTATGTACGGAGTATTTTTTATGAAGTTCTGATTTTTTGGGAATGTGTTTCACAATTCAAACATTCACAAATCTATCCTAAAGAGTATTGATATATTATATGATTTTGGCTTATGTGTATGCGAATTTGGAAATATATTTTATTATTAATATGGTACATTGTACTGAATGGGATACATCGTACCAAATTTTACGGTACTGAATGTGACATTGTGTCAAACTTCAAACTTCATTCGTAAAAGACAAGTACAACTGATGCAACCAGCAAAGAGAAGTCCAAGAAGCCGTCAGCTCCTAGGTTTTTTCCACTTCTACGCATCAACCACTCTCTATATTGTGATTTCAGAGATGTTGGAGAAGCTGTGCAGGTTGATAACCACCGCCATAAGAGCATCCATACGCTGGTGATGCTTGTGTGCCATATGGTGGTTGGGCATATCCGACAGTACTATAAGGCATTTTATGCAGCAGGGGTGCAAGGGGGCTTTTGGGTTGGTGGAGGTCCGTAGCTGCCATATCCAGAAGGTTGAATTCCATTCCTGGGCAGGGAAGTTTGCGGGACCCCATATCCCGACTGATGTGGATAACTCGGGTTTGAACCAGGCTGCTGATTATAACCAGTCCCATTTGTTACAAACTTAAAGAGATTGCTAAATGGGGATTTAGATATATGATAGCGTGTCCTTTTGACATTGAATTATTTTGAAAACCTGTCCCATTTGTTCTCTCAAAGTTCATATGCACAGTGTTTCAAAATAGTATATATGATGAATGAGAATAGATTATCAAGTAATTGAACAGATATAGTTCATAACATAAGTACTATATCCACGCGAGATTATTATTACTGGAATGCGATCTTCAGTATGCAAAAGTGCATTGGAAAAATGAAAAAAAAAATCCATCTTTGAAGAATCTTCACTTTATTTACACACAAGACATTCATGCCAAAAGCTAAAAGATATATTATCACTCTAGTAATCGCCTGATGAGAATATAGTGCAACCAAAAATGCATCATGCATAAAGTAACTGAAGTCTTGAGAAACTAAATAAACCCATAATACATATAAATGACAGCTAAAATTATACCAAGCTAATCTGTTTCCGAAGGACCTCTTCTTGTTCCAAACCAGGTGCCGTCTTCTGGGTTTTGGCACGGGTACCACACAGTCGTAAAAACATCGAAACTTACCCTTGTAAATCCTTTGTCCCCATACTTCTCACCCCATGAACATTTGACCTCCACATAGTGGTCAACGGCTTCGTCCGCGGAGACATCGATCCCAACTATTAGTACCGAATGATTTGCACGTTTATCACACAGTGAATCTCTTGGATGACGATAAATTTCATTGTTCCCGACACGCGTCTTTGCTTTTTCAAAATCCCTTAGGCTACCACTATTGTAAAGATCTCCAACCCATGGTAATTTAGGACCATCCCCTAGAAAGTGTGCCATTAGTTTTTCTTTTATTACATTCCCTCCAGGGTTTTTATCTTTACAAAGTTTACCAATACTAAATAGGTGATACCTAGGATGTCCTCTTGCCCT
>BQNB010056006.1:0-18801 GCA_026074375.1 Tanacetum coccineum
AAACCATAAAACCTTTTCCGAAGAGTATCAAGCACTTTGAGTCAAATAGATCACTTATTATTTTCTAGATCACATTTTAATTACATTTCTACCATTATTTTAAAGACTAATTCTCTTAGTTTTTAAAATACCTTGTGAGTAAAATTTGTCATGAATATTTTGTAAGAATTATATAGAACATTAACTTACTCCCCCTCAATTTTACGTATGTTTGACACCAAAAAAATGATACCAAGTTATAAAATAAATATAAAATTGAGGTTAAGCATTGTTGAGCACATAATTTTGAAAGATTACGAATTGTCATTGAAGAATTCTTGAAAAATTGTGCTTAATCATCTTATAACATACAATCTATTGATTAGTCATTATTATTACTGATTTGTTATTAAGAGATTTTTAATAATGTTTTGAATACATAAAAATTGTCGTGTTATGATGTATCCAAAATCATTAAAACTTTATTTTTCGAAAAACTCCCCCTCAAACATTGACTCATTTTGAGAATGACACCAACTGTAGAAGAATTGTCTTGTAAAACTTTATGAGGGATGGAGTGCCGAACACACAATTTTGAAAGATTATGAATCGTCAGTGATAAATTCTTGAAAAATTGTGTTCAACTTTTTAAGGGATGGAGTGTTGAACACAAAATCCTTTGTCATTCGGGTCTGACTTGTAATCTGAGAGCAATTACAAGTCATAAAGAAAAATAGAAATGACATGTTTTGAAAGCATTTGAAACTCCTGTTCGAACTTCATTTACACGCCCGTATCGATGTTAATCGATATTTCTAGGCACGTAAATGTTATCGATTCCAAGAGACTTGTCGAGAAGATTCTTTTTGTGAAACATTTTTAGATTTTTTTGATTTTGTTTTTTTTCTTTTTGAAATTTTATATTTTTGTATTTTTCTTTTATAAAAAATATTTACATGTTGACCTCAGCATTGTTATGTGATGGTGGAATAGTAATTCCAACTCTTGTCGTGATGTAGCTGTCTTGTCTGCTGGAGGAACAACTTTTGGAACCAGCTTTGAACTTGACGGGTTTATTTGATGTGGTCGTGGAATTCCGAGTTTGGAAAACTATATGAGCAGAAGTCATTGCATGTTTATCATATCAGAATTCCTTGAAGCCCTGGTTTCTGAGATATCAGTCTTTTCAGCAACCAAACTCTAAGTCCTTCCTTTTTAGGATTGAAAGATGTACCTGCACTTAAGTTAAGAGTACCTGCACTGACATCAAGAGTTTGTTCGCATTCATATTGGTTAGTGATATCGTCTTTTGAACCATTTGTGGGTTCACTGTCAACCTTGTTTGTGCTAGAGGCGAATATCTTTCCAGTAGGAACCCATCTAAGACCAACTGTGTTGAAAATTTTACCCGTCGATTTCCACCTAAGACAAGATCTAGGAGTCATTGGTTTCTCATGCACAACGGAAGTCTTTTTGATTGAAATCCTATGCCCTTTTGGGATCTGTCTTTCTGGTTTCTTTGCAAAACTTGTTTGCTGTACGGGTTTGTTTCTGTTTGTTGTCTTATTGGATGGAACCTTAGCACGTGAGTTGACCTCATTCAGGAATTTCGTTACACATGTATCATGATTTGCATTAAAGACACATTTCTAACATGTCGAGCAAACAAAATGTTTGGAGTCAGAAAAATTCCTAGAGTTTTCTGCTATAGGCACAGTCTTTGTCGTTACGCAACTACTCTTAGATGCAGGCCAATTCCTAGAGTTTTGGTTATTGATCTTAGGTTTTGGTTTGCTACCATTAGCTGTGCTTTGTGATCTAGCAGAAGGCAGCACACTAGGTTCTAAATTCCTACTGCTTTCTTGTGTCTTTTTCTTAGCTTCCTTTAGGTAGTGATTATAAACCATGTCATTTGACGTTACCCCCCCATGATGAGCCAGGTGCAATCATGTGATGAGGTGTTGCAACTGCAGATTCTCTTTCCTTAGGCAAATAATGTGTAGTGACTGGTTTTGACAAATCATTATTGACATCAACTTGGGAGGCAAACCGTGGCTTTGAAATTCTAGGTCGTTCAGACTTAAACGCAGTTGGTTGTCTAACAACTGATTGGTTTCTACGTTGCTGTAAAACCGGTTTCCCTAAGATTAACGATTTTGCAAACTTAGTATTCACACTATTTCCTGTTAATTTTCTTAACTCATTTTTTAATGTGGCTGATTGCAATCTTTTCCTGAAGTTGAGCATTTGAGCTCAACTTTGGCAATCAAGAAGTTGTGTGTTTTCTATAGTCTTAGTTCGTTATCTTGATAGAAACGACAGTTCTTTGTATGCCTTTTCAAGTCTCATTTTTCCTTAGTCATGTTAGCCCTTTTATGTTCCAATTCGATGTTTATTGTTTCAATTACATCTATGTCATGTTTAATTTTGGCTTCTTTACTTTTTACTTTCGAAAATTGACCAAGTTGCCCTTCTTTTAAAGCTTAATTTTGATATTTAAGTTCAAGATTAACACAATGTGCTTCCATTTTTTAAAAATCTTTTTGAAATTGGGCAATGGTCTTTTTAAGACAAATATTTTCATATTCGAGAGATTGATATGAGTGTTCAGTTATTTGGTTATCAGTTAATTTAGCAGGCAAAGGACATGTGTCATGACATTGTTCAACATTCTGTTCAACCTCTCTTTTATTATTGAATTCAGGTTGCTCAGTATGTTGTTGTCCTATAGCAAATACATTAATTTCAGCAGTCGTTTGTACCTCAGTCATTGGCTCTTCATCATATGTGGGTCTGATATCCGCATCATCAGCATGTGCATCATTCCCTGATCTGCTGCTTGTATCCTGCTCATTTGATTATGTCCCACTGCTTTTTGTGTTAACCAAACTAGCATCCAATGCTTTTCCCATATCAACATTTCCCTCAGTTGTCTAAAGCTGTCTTTCATTCACCCGTGTGTCATACTCTCTTTTATGCAGTGCTCTTTCATCAATCGACTTCTTAACAGATTCCAGGTATTGCATCAGTGTATCACGGAATTCTGGAATCTCGAGTTGAGTGTATTGTAGAAAATAGTTGCGTGTCATTACAACATATTCATCATCCATATATCTCCGTGACTTGATGAACATCTGAAACTGTGTCTCGAGTACTTTAAAAGAATCCATGGATCCAATCTCTTGAAATTCTTCTTTGTCAAGTTGCTTTTCTAATTGATCCACGTTTAGGAACATTGTGCCTATAAAAGTTTCAACATCTTGACCAAAGAGTGTTGCAAATGCACGTTTGAATCCAGACTCGGTTCGAGTTCCATTTAAGTTGTTGTTTGAAAGAAGCTTGAGGTGTGAATGAAGTTGTCGAAAAGATACCATGCAACTCCTTTTTGCTGTGTCTTGGATCTGTTGCATTTGTTGTTTTTCCGTATTCGAACGAGAAGATAAAGTATCTTTCGTTTCCATTTGATTGAAAATTGAAGTGAAAATGATTGTGTTATGATAATTGTTGGATCGATACAATGATTAGTGATTGTATGTTAAAAGTGATGATTGTTTGTTAGATGAGGTGATATGTTGTTTAATTATGATTTGGTTTGGTTGAAATGAGTTAACGTAATGAAGAGTCTTAGACAAAACGCAGTGAAGAATCTTAGACAAAACGCAGTGAAGAAGAAAATTTTGCCAGAGTTTCTTTCTACCAAAACACAATGAAGGTCTTCAAAAGTAGACAAAACGCAGTAGACAAATCGCAGTCTAAAGAGGCAAATCTCAATAGACAAAACGCAGTGCTTAGACAAATCTCAATAGACAAAACGCAGTGCTTAGACAAATCTCAATAGACAAATCTCAATAGACAAAACGCAGTGCTTAGACAAATCTCAATAGACAAAACGCAGTGCTTAGACAAATCTCAATAGACAAAACGCAGTGCTTAGACAAATCTCAATAGACAAATCTCAATAGACAAAACACATAGACAAAACGCAGTAGTCAAAACGTAGTCCCTAATAAGACAAAACGCAGTACTTTTGTCCTTCATAAAACGACAAAACGCAGTGTCCTTTTTCTGACAAAACGCAGGAGACAAAACGCAATGAAGAAATTTGCCAGAGAGACAAAACGCGGTGATGAAAAATACGACTTTTTCCACCTAAAAATCACCCTTTTGAACGTTTTTGGTTGGGTCTTTTGCAAAACTTGATCTGAAGGCTTATAACACAATACTAAACACCAATTTAATACCACAATTGTGAGAATCTAAGGGTGTCAAGGAATGAGACCATATCATCTTCAAAAAACCAAAACTTTTGTATCTAATCTAACCAAAAAAACGGACTCTCAATCTAGCTATCATCATGTGCTTGTACCAATTGTAAGTTAATAAGAAACACTACAAAAAGATAATGATCGAGGTGGGGAGGATTAAACAAAATAAGGTTGCCTTGTATTATTTAGTAAGAGAAGGGAAAGATTTGTGTGTTCTAGAGAGAGAAAACAAATAAGTTGCCATTGTATTATTTAGTGAGAGAAAGGAAAGATGTGTATTTTCTAAAGAGAGAAACATACACACCTTATTACAAGTAAAATGAATCCTCACCCCTCCATGGAAGTATGGAGGGGGTATTTATAGTCCTAGTGACACATAACTATCGTAACTAGTCATTATTAGTCCATACGTGTCACACTATAAATGAACTAATGTAATTCCGGACATGTTACCATATTTTAAGGCTAACATAGTGTCACTCTCAAAGATTGTTGCAGTAGCTTAGAATAAATTGGATTACCATGTCTTAAAAGGATGCCACAGCAGAGAAAATTTGTTGCTTTTCACGATAATTTATTCAAATAATTCTTTAGTCACGTTGAGCAATTTAGTTGAGTACATGTTTTTCCTTTTTATGCAACGATAACTGCATTAAGGCTATTTAAACATTACAACAATATTTTCTATTAGGATATGTCATGGTATCATATTTGAATGGTTTAAATAAAATTAGTCTGTGTTGCTTTTTTACGTGAACAAGGTATAAGCTATTCTACTAGAATACGTCATGCTATGTTGGAGATAGTCCTAAACCCCCCCACCAAACAAACAATGAACAATAAATTAAAATTTCGATCTACCAAATAAATAATAAATTTCTTGGCTACCTCCCTCATGTTATGTCTTTTTGGTGGTTTTGTTGCAGATAACTTTCTTGGCGGTGAACATTTAATTCGGTGTCACTTGACATATAAGTTCATATATGTAAGATTTATAGATAGAAGTCTTATTTCATTTTATGATAAAAGAGTGAAGTAGCTAACAAAATATTTAGAATAATTTTTTCTAACTAATGATCTGTTGTGTACAAGATTTTATATGGATTAGCTTTGATGAAGGATGCTGCTATTATTCATGGTGATCTAAAACCCGAGATTAAATGAACTAATCATATTGAGGTAAAGCATATATTTTTTTATATTGATTAAAGTGTGTTGGTATTTTCACTATCAGCTTTTTATATAACAACCCAAGAATTTTCATCAACTGCAAAACCTATTTTACTATTATCACAATTATACGGGAAAATTTTTGGTTTATTACATTACTTGCATTGTCCAATATCTCATTATGCAAGGTAACTTGCCTTACTAAAGTAGACAAGCTCAACGCAACCTACCTATGGCAATTATGATCTTCATCTATGTAAGAAACATTCACAATTGTCATGTCAAATCATCATTATATTCCTTATTACATAGTACTTATTCTAATAATGTACCATTCGCAACGTTATATCAAAACGGGCTTTAAACCATTATCATTCTAACCTCTAAACCCTAATTCTATGAAGGGTTAATATCTGAAGTGGAATGTACAGCTATAAGCATAATATATAAGTAATATAACATTTATTTGAAATATAAAACTCCCTCCAAGTCAAGTACAAGCTTTCAATGCACAATGTTCACAGTCATATGCACGATATCCAAATAGCCATTTTTAGCTCATTTTCATAAGAATCTTGTACATCCATCAAGTACACAGTTTACAAGCAAGTCATAACCACTTCATCTCAATTACTATTCATCCATTCCATGAAATACATGAAATCCAAGTCGAAACACCCTAACCGAGGTTAAATACTACTCTATGTCCCGTTTGAGTTCCCTAGCTTAACGAATCGTTAATCTGAAACTTTCTTATGTTTACTTTTCATATTTTAGCTTATATTAATAAGCGATAACTGCAATTATCTTTAGAACTTAAAATAAGCTTGCATGGCATTTTGGATTGTTTTGCAAAAGTATTTCATGCCAAGGGGTGATATATCGTAAACTTTCTGAAAACTTTAAACTAAAAGGGACTAAAAATGTCAATTTTATCAAAGTTATAAAATATAGGGGTCTTTTATGTAATTTACAAGTTTACAAGGTTTACTTTTTGTCATTTTTAAACAAAGACCAAACTCGTAAAAGTGCAAACTCCAAGGGTATATTTTGCCATTTTTCATTCTCAAGGGTCTAAAATGTAACATTTTGAAAAAGTATAAAAATATATTCAATACTTTACAAGACATAACTTAATTAACGCTTGATGTGATTATTTACATCTATTGATTTGGAATAAAACGATTAAAAACCGATATATCATACCACAATACTGGGGCTTCATATTAAGGGGTTTCTCTTGGTATTCCGTCTTGATGAGTTGTTGGGTTTAACGATTTAAAGTGCCCTAGCTCCTCACACGGTCTTATGTATGACCTTTGAATTATGATGGATTCGAACGGTGATAGTTTCATCTTGGTATTACGTTCTGACTGAGTTGTTGGGTTTACGATTTAAAGTGCCCTAGCTCCTCAAACGTTTACTGAATGACTTCTGAATTATGATGGCCCGAACGGTGATACAATAATTCCAAACTCTTCAATCAAACTCATAACTCTTAAAACTAAAGTTCTAGAGTACAATCTTCCTAAGACTCAACATATTTACTCAGGTTGCGTGACGTGGCTGTTTACTATCATTTTATTATATCAACATTCCCTGGTTAAGATTGTGATAAGGTCGTCAGCTTTCATTTCAGAATAATTACTACATCTACCTATCAGGTGAAGTTCATAACCTCGCCTTTACTTATTTACATGTTTTATAAACCCGCGAGGGGGATACATGCTTGTTACAAACTCTTTTACATACTCGTTTATCTTATAACAATGTGATTACTTTTCAAAGACTTATACATGCTTAAACCAGGAATACAAGTGTTTTTACAAGTTATATGCTATCCTAATACACTATTACAGCTACTGTCTAAGTTACATTATGCCAAAAGTCCCTCATTATCATGGACCATTAATCACTTATGGGTGAACGCAAATATTGTGGATAGATCTATCGGGATTGACGAATCCTGTTTGTGTTAGCCGGATAGGTAACCAAACACACTATATTTGAATTTCATAGGTATATGGCAATTACCTACACCGAGGGCCATTATCTCTATATATATATATATCACATCATTTTGGGTATATATATACACTAGTCAGTTTGTGTGCCATGAGCTTAGACCAGACAAGGAACATGACCAATCAGACCAAACAGACCAAACAAGACAATAACGCAGTAATACACTGTTACTATGATAATTGCATTCGTTGCAATTATTACAAATAACGGGTATATAATAACGTGACCCAAGATCATAACAATAACATTTTCATAATAATTGTGTTTGTACAATTATTACACTATGACTTGTATTCAAACTGTTTATCAAACCTATGAATTTCACTCAACCTTTGTGTTGACTTTTTAGCATGTTTATCTCAGGTTATTGAGCAATATACGGCACGGAGTGGCATGGACTCGAAGATGGCTAAAACTTGTTATCATTCACATTGTATGTAACTAGATTTTGGGACCTGCCTTTGTAAAACTCTGATTTGAAATGAATGATAACGTATCTTTTGAACAAACGTCTCTTTTGGGTCGTTTTCTATGATTATGATTGTTGTTTCCATGAAGTAATACCCCAGATTAGCTTCCGCTGCTATATTGTAAAAATGGGGGTGTTACAGATTGGTATCAGCGCCATGGTTATAGAGAACAAGGTCAAAACCTTAACTATAACCACATTTCTTTTCTAGCCATCAAAGTCCTCCGTGCCACTACAATCCGGATCAGTATGTAAAGATACATAATTATTATACTATATTATATCATAAATAACTTATGTTATTTACAACTAGGTTGTTAACAGAACGATGTCTTCTCCCAACCGCTCTACTTCTGATATTGAGGATGCTTTTTCCTCTATGAATATTCTTAACTATACTTCAGTCTCACCGGATTATTTCCCAGCTTCAGTGGGAAGCATTTCTTTTAACTCTTCAGAAAACTCTAACGATAATATGATTCCACCGGCATTCTCATCTTTTTATAATAATACTTATTTGAAGGACATAGAAGCATTTTATGCTAAGGAATTACCTATTTCATCACCAGATCCTATTACTCCACCAGCTATTTTGACTCCATCTCCGGTATTACCACCATCATTACTATTTGATCCTCGATATTTCTTTGTTCCTGAAAAACTATTACCACCTAAGAAACGAATCTGTTCCCCATCTTCTTCCTCAACTACGTTATCTAATCCATCTCGGAATCAAACTTGTGATTTGGTATCACCATATTTCTTAGTTTATACTCCTACCCCACCTCAAATATTTGAAATAGGAAAAAGTTCAGTTAAGATACATCTGAAACATCATGAGGAACAAATAGAAGATATTTTGAACTACTTAGATGAACTCTCTCTTCACTGCATTGAGAGAATGGAAGAAGGACGTATTAAAGACCGAACTTAAGAGAATCCGTACTCAGATTATCAAACTTCAAAGAAGCGGATTAAGGCAAAAGATAAGGATTGCTTTGCTTCATTACAGTTTTCCGATCTTGAACAAATCATTGAGAAAATCCTAGCTCGTCACCAAACAAATCAGGAAGATCTTTAGGATGTCATCTACCAGATCAAAATCATCAAGCTATTAGACTAGTTATAACTTTATCCTAGCCACGGGATGTGTGGTATAAATAAAAACGCTTGTCAAATCTTGACTATGTATAGTAAGAAGGCAAGTTATTAATAAAGGCAATCCCGTTTCGTATTTATGTTTCCTTTATAGCTCTTTCATTCATCATTTCACCAATTGCTATCATAATCTCGTCCTCATAAATCATACCATAACCCCTAAGTGCTTAAAATTCAAAAATAAGCATTTCTCTTTAAGCATTTTAAGCATCACATTTTCTTTTAAATATTACCTTTCTAAACTTGTGATGTCATTCTTACTACATGTTCTCTTATGTTGATAGAATGCCTCCCAAAAGGACGTCAACATCCGAAACACCAGCCATAACTTTGGATGCCATCCGGCAACTGATTGCTGATTTTACTGCAGCCCTGGAAGCACAGACTGCTGCCATGGCAAGTGCTAGTAATCCCACCAATCTTACTGGAACTCCTGCAGTAAAAACGGGAAACTACAAAGAGTTTATCAGCTGTCAACCTTTCTACTTTAATGGTACGGAAGGAGCAGTAGGCCTTATTCGCTGGTTTGAATGAACCGAATCAGTATTCTCTCGAAGCAGATGTGCTGAGGAAAATAAAGTTAATGTAACCCAAATATCGCATTTGCATTCAAATTATATTACTTAAACCTATGGATTTCACTCAACCTTTGTGTTGACTTTTTAGCATGTTTTATCTCAGGTAACTAATGGCACGGAGTGGCGAGGACATGATGATGGAAAAACAGTTATCATTCAAACTTTATTGTATAGATTTTGGGAACCTCTTGTTTGTAAAAACTCTGAAGAAATAATGAATGATAACTTATTTTCATAAACGACTCTTTTTGATTCGTTTTCTATGATTATGACTATTGTACCTTGAAGTGATACCCCAGATTAGCTTCCGCTGCTATATGTAAAAATGGGGGTGTTATAGATTGTTGGAGGAAGCCATCAACATAGCTCAGAGATTAATGGATCAAATAATAAAGCATGATTCTGTGCAAGAAGCTAATGACCATAAACGAAAGCTTGAGGATAAGGGAAACATCATTAACAACAACTATCAGAATAACTATAACAATAACAACCGTAACAATGATCACCACCAGCAACAGAACAAGAAGCAAGAAACCTTCAAGACTTATACTGCCACCAATGTGGGTAAATGGAAAATCGTCCTTTATTTGAAGATGCACCTAAAAGATGCACCTTACATCATATAGGTCCTTGTATTGTCAAGTGTTGGACTTGCAACAAGATAGGACATCTGACCAAGAACTGTAGATCAACCACTAGAACTAATCTACAAACGGTATCCGTAACTTGTAATGCCTGTGGAAAGAAAGGACATTACGTGAATCAGTGCTCAAAAGCAAACAACAAGGCTACAAGAAAGCACACTTAGAGCCAATCTTACTTCTATTCACTTTAGGATTTCTACCCTAAAAACAACTCTCGAGGATATTCAACTCTCATCAGAATCTTCTTCAATCTAAAAACGTAATTTGTAATGCCTGTAGAAAGAAAGAACATTATGCAAATCAGCGCTCAAAAGCAAATAATTAGGCCACAGGAAAGCATACTTAGAGATGAGCTTGCTTTTGTTCACTTTAGAATTCCTACCCTAGAAAAAACTCTCGAGGATATTCAAGTTTCATCAGAATCTTCTTCAATCTGAAAACCCCAATCATCAAGCTACAATCCTTGTCATTTGTTACTTTTATCTAGAATTTTACTACGAATACGGTAGCTTAAGTATCAGACTCTTTTTAGAGTTTCATAGGTAAAGCTATTCCATGAAATATAAAGTGATGATTTCCGTTACATCTTGTTATCTGATGATATCAAAACTTGACATTATTTGTCAATTCCATCGATTCTATTATGTTCAAACTCTGAATACTCCCCTCATACCTTTGCAACATAAATTTTCATCCTCGATTATATGGCCGTCAGTACAATCAACATCTCAATATTATCTAACCAATTATGATCATATTCATTTTTACACATTCACATATCGTGTTTTTATGCATAGGTAAGACGATTTATGATCTTCTTATTGAAATGGAATTAGGTCAGTTCTTCATTTGAATAAGGAAATTTTAAAGCTCTGAACTATGAATTTATAAATTCTCAGTTACAGGAGTTGGACGCTTATTCTTTGTAAGTGACAAATTAATAAAATAAGTATGCTTAAGTATATAAACATACGCACAAAACAGTTCTTTCATACCGTTCCTTAATTCATATCATTATTACCATTCATTATCATTATTACCTTCATCATCTGTTTATTTCAAAATCTGTATCTCACGTGATTAGCAACTCTCTTACAATCATTCCTTGACATCACTCATTCCATGATCGCTGTATTCTAAAATTCTCTGTTATATTCTGCAACATAATAACAAGGAAACACACAAGAATCTATACAATGCCAAATGATTTCAATACCACTAGGTATGAAAGTTTTGACAAAGACTTGTGATAGCATTCTTATTCGATGTTGACTTTTAAAGGTTAATGGATAACGATTCTTTACGATCAGAGTGGTGCAGCAAAAGCGTGGTAGGCCCATAACCCACAGGTTTCATAAAATGAAGTATTCCATCCACCTAGGTTCTGACAAGACATATCAAGATTTGGAGAAATTCTATTGGTTGTCATCAAGAGGTGTGGTCTTGAAAATAAGTAGACGTGTGAAAGGAAGCAATTATAATTATGGTGCGCAACATAATTATAAATGCATCACACACGTGAACTTGTGACCTTGATTAGCCTAATATAAAGATCAAATTCATGCCCAGTACCTACATCTATTCCTAAACAATACCACTACAACTTTCAACTAAATCTCTCTATTTCAAATGCTCTCTCTGTTGATACAGAAGAAGATTATCTATGTACAGTGTAGGTGGAGAGTCTTTGAAACATCAATCCACTATAGAATTGTTAAACCTCGCTTCTGAGTCAATTATATGTGTAATAGATCAGGCCTATGTATGTGTCACATAATGGTTAGTTCACAAGCACTGTGATAGTCGCGGTGGTAAATTTTCCTATCGACTGGTTCATTAGTACGCGAATATAGACACTGTACATATGTCTAAATAGTGCTTTCCATTATGATACTAGATGAACTATAGGCTCAATTGACATATTTTAAGAATCGCTTGCCGCTATTAGACTAAATATGAGAGACAGGAGGATCTGTCTCTACGGCATAACTTAGATTGCGCTGTAGATTGGCAATTCTCTTCGTCTACTTTACGTTATCTCGCTAAGTATAGTATATTTGTCAAGTCATAATATGATGAAAATGCTCCAATACCCTACCAATACCCACCATCGTGCCCACCCAATAAAACCCTACAATCAACCCGTAACTCTACACAACGTAACATTACCCGCCGAAACACAGAACAACAATACCACCCCACCACACCCCACCAGTTCACCCCCCAACCCCCCCCACACCCCAACACAATGTTTTATCCTATCTTCATATATGTCAAGCAATCATCATAACATGTCAAGTCAATATCATCATATTATTTTTACAAAGTACATTATTCCTATAATGTACCAGTCGCAATGTTATATCAAAACGGGCTTTAAACCATTATCGTATACCTCTAAACCCTAATTCCATGAAGATTTAATATCTAAAGTATATATACAAGTAATATAACATTTCATTTGAAATATAAACTCCCTCCAAGTCAAGTACAAGCTTTCAAAGCACAATGTATAAGTCATTAATGCACGATATCCAAAATAGCCATTTTACCTTCATTTTCATAAGAATCTTGTACAACCCATCAAGTACAAGTTACAAGCAAGACATACACTTCATTCTTAATCCATATTCATCCTCATTCCATGAAATTACAAGAAATCCAAGTCAGAAACCCTAACCCGAGTTAAATACTACTCTATGACCCGTTCTAATTTCCAGCTTAACGAATCGTTAATCTGAACTTTCATTATGTTAAATCTTCATATTTTAGCTTGTATTAATAAGCTATAACCTGCAAATATCATTTAGAAACTTAAAATAAGCTTGCATGGCATTTTGGAATTGTTTTGCAAAAGTATTCCATGCAAGGGGTATATATCGAACTTTCTGAAACTTATAACTAAAAGGACTGAAAATGTCATTTTATCAAAGTTATAACTATAGGAGTCTATTATGTCACTTTCTAAAGTACAAGGTTTACTTTGTCCATCTTTTAAACTAGAAGGACCAAACTCGTAAAAGTGCAAACTCCAAGGGTATATTTTGCCATTTTTCATTCTCAATGGTCTAAAATGTAACATTATTGAAAAACAGTATAAAAATTATTCAAAACATACAAGACATAAACTTTAATTAACGCTTTGATGTGCTTATCATTTCCATTTATTGAAGTTAAACCTTTAAAACGATTATATATACCTCTAATACTAGGGAGCTTCATATTAAGGGGTTTCATCTTGGTATTACGTTCTGACTGAGTTGTTGGGTTTACAATTTTAAGAACTCACTTAGCTCCTAAAACAGTTTACTGAAAGACCTCTGTAATTTTGATGGCACCGAACGGTGATTACAATAATTCCTAAAACTTTCCAATTCAAACTCATAACAATATTAGACTCTTTTGAGACCAAAGTTCTAGAGTACAAACTTCTAAGACTCAACATATTATCTCAGGTTGCGTGACGTATGGCTGTTTACTATCATTTTGCTATATCAACCTTCCCTGTTAAGATTGTGATAAAGTCGTCAGCTTTCATTTTGGAATATTTATTACAACCACCATTCAGGTGGAAGTTCATAACACTCGCCTTTCTTATTACTCTGTCTTTTTATAAACCCGCGAGGGGGATACATGCCAGGGTTACAAACTCTTTTACATACTCGTTTAGCTTTATACAACCTTACCTTTTAAGATTGTAATAAGGTCGTCAGCTTTCATTTTGGAATATTTATTACATCTACATATCAGGTGAGATTCATAGCCTTGCTTTTACTTATTTACATGCTTTATAAACCCGCGAGGGGGATACATTCTCAATTGTTTTTAATATACACAAGTACTTAAAACTGATATGGTGAGATTCATAACCTCGCCTTTACTCATTTTACATGTTTTATAAACCCGCGAGGGGGATACATGCTTGTTACAAACTCTTTTATATACTTATAACAATGTGATTACTTTTCAAAGACTTAATGAGTTAATAACCTCACATTTCAATACTTTATAAACCTGTAATACCTGCTATAAACCATGAATGCAAGTGTTTTTCCAACTGTATACTATCCAGATATATTATTGCCTAAGTAGCTTCCAGTGCCATTATTTCTCATATCATGAATCATTAATTACTTGCATTGCGATGTATTCGTTGCAATTATAACCATTATGATAACTTGCATTCAACTGTTTTCCATGATAATACTGTTCTCCATAATAATACTGTTTTCCATGATAATACTGTTCTCCATAATAATACTGATCTCCATGATAATATTGTTTTCCATACTATTTTCCATGATAATTGTGCTCATGCAATTATTACACTATAACTGGTATTCAACTATTACATTTCAAACCTATGAATTTCACTCAACCTTTGTGTTGACCCTTTTTATGCATGTTTATCTCAGGTAATTGAGCAACTTATGGCATGGAGTGGCATGGACTTGAAGATGGCTAAAAACCTGTTATCATTCACATTTTATGTTTCTAGATTTTGGGACCTGCCTTTGTAAAACTCTGATTTTAAATGAATGATAACGTATCTTTTAAAAACGTCTCTTTTGAGTCGTTTTCTATGATTGTGTCTGTGATTCATGAAGTAATACCCCAGATTAACTTCCGCTGCTATATTATCAAAATGGGGGTGTTACATTTTACCAAAAAAAGGGGAAGTCATATGCGGATATATAAATGCAGGGTTGACAAAAATGTTACAGAGGACGGAGTTAGAGAGGTGTGTAAGTGAGGTTAAAATCGAACATGAGTCTCAACCGGTATAACATCAGGTGTAATTGGCTAATCCAGTTTTGAATGACTGACAGATATTTTCATATATGTAAGATTTTATAGATGAAAAACTTATTTCATTTTATGATGTTTATAGGTACCTAACCACTGCCATATTCGTTGCGCTTTAAACCACAGTGAGTTGTTCCTTAAGTCTATGTTTTTGGATATTCAAATGAAACAAACTGTTTCGTCTTATCACATAAGTCTCTTCCTTATGGTTGTGTCCTTTTTTTGACAGATAATAGCAAAAACTGAATCAAGATGATGAGTGTGCATTGGTACAATGATAAGTGTGTGTTATTATAGGTGGCATGTCTATATATGATTAAGCGAAACTGATTTTAGGAGTGTTAGAGTTTGTTAACTGCAGTTACTAGCGATTTCGAGTTGAATTGAGGATGTAATGCGTTTTGTGGTGACGTGGCTATTTTGGTGGCAGGTTTGGCTTCTGAGACAAACGTTACGGAGCCGAGGTTGTCCGTTGTATTGATGAATTTTGAGAGCCAGTATCGACAGGTGAGTATGAATATGTGGATAAACAACGGCGCTTATGCATCATTTGTTTCGCAACTTATAAGGCTTTTTATTTCAGAGGTGATTTATAAGTTGGCATGGGTAAGTAACTGATAAGATTTTGTGTTTGTAAAATTAGGGTTTATAAAGTTTTTTGACGATTGAATGAGCAAATGTGTTTTAGTAAGAGTTGTTAATTTGGTTAGTGAATGGGGTTTGTTTAGAAATTGTTAACCTTTTTATTGGTTGTGTTTTGGCCTGAATTTTACAGGATACAGTCTCCGACAGCGGGATTTAGCATAATAATTGATGATAAGCATCCGCAAAGGAAGGTAAGATCATTTGCACTTTTTTTCGATGGAATTCCTTGCTTAGATGGTGTGTGGATATGCTTTTCTAAAGTGATTTCGGGATTTGGCATAAGACATGATGATAAGCATCCGCAAAGGAAGGTAAGATCATTTGCACTTTTTTCTGATGGAATTCCTTGCTTAGAGGGTGTTTGGATATGCTTTTTTAAAGTGATTTTGTGGTTTTATTGTTTTTTCAGCGTACGCATGATGAAGCAACTTTAATGACAATTCATGAGCGAGATTGCGTTGGCCATGTTGGGATAATATTATAATTGCATACGAGCCTGTATGGGCTATCGGAACAGACAAAGCGACACCACTTGAGCAGGCTCGAGAAGTACATGTGGCTGTTCGTGGCTGGCTTGCTAAAAAAATATATCGGCTCAGGTTGTCTTTAAGACACGTATCTTATATGGAGGTATTAATTAACGAATTTTTTTACCTTCTAGCCTCAATGTTTTCTTTCTTTTTAAAGACAAAGAATTGAATGCTACAAGCGTGCTTTAATTTTTGCAACACTTTGCTATAAGAACATGGGATATGATTTTATGAATAAATAGGCCTAGCGTTAGAAGTTTGTGATTTATTTGCTTAGGGGGTGTTTGAATGTGAATTCAAAACGGATCTTTGTGTTTTCAAAGTGACCATGTAAAATTTAGTTACATCGATTAGGGGTCATTTTTACATGCAAATTCTTAAACAAGCATGCCAAACACTCAAATCATAACTTGACATAAGATACACAGATCCAAACCAGAGGCTATCTTAGGCAGCGAGTGATGTTAACTGGACGCTATCTTAGGCAGCGAGTGATGTTAGGCTCTATTATCTTATTATGATTTATACTTTTGCCTGTATGTTATCAGAATAAGATTCAGGAGACTTACGACATCATTGTTAGGCTTTATATGTAGCTCTTAGCATCAGTTACATAAAACTCGCATTTAACTTAATTATTAATCAGTCCATTTGGGTTATGTTTTATTTCATTGGTAGATGTTAATGTAGAAAAAAAGGTCAAATTGCTGAATAGATTGGCAAAACCCATCAGACCCACTTTGACCCATACCCAAGTGACAATTTTAAGATGAACGCATTTTGCCTATTACTCAACCTGTGCAACTTGCCACCTCTAGCTCATGCCAAACACTCAACATTTTTGTATCATACGCTTGACATCTTTCAGCTTTATAATTTCGGTTTAAAAAAACATATATGTTGAGTGTTAATGTTGTTTGGGTAAATTAAAAGGTCAGCTTTTATTTAATATGTGAATGTCGAAGTAGTACCTACATCGAAGTGGTGCAATTCCTTCACTATACTTAAAAGGGTTTTGTTATTAAGCCATGCAAAGGAGTGTTTGATTTCCACATACAAAACCTAATTAGTATATAGTACATCAATATAGTCATCGATAAACTAAATGACCCATGCATATGAGGAGTGGTAACATTTAGGATCCCTGTTCGACCCATTTACTGTCATTAATCGACGAGTAAGATGCCACTTTAAGACCTATTATAAGCTCTGCTCGTACCCATTTTACGTTTATTTAGATAGCGTTGTTTGGATTAGCTTATTTTACCCGTTTATTGGCTACCTGAATTATATAATTATTTCATAGTTTGTTCTAAAGGAAGCAAATAGTATACATGAAAGTACTTGCAGAACATTTGGTTTTAGTGTATACGCCATCTAAGTTGTCTTTTACTTAGTAATATTTTGAAGTTGTTTAAATTAAACAACTATGCACCTTTAGTTGTAAATCTACTTAATGACTTCAGAAAGTAAGTAGTTATAAATTTATGATGCTTATTAATAGTACTTGAAAGTAAACAATAGACATAGGTAAACATCTATAGTTTTGAAGAATTGATTGTGATTTCAGTAATCATGCGACTGAATCAACATATGATAAAGCAACAAAAGGGAATTACTCATAAAGGTTACAAAAAGATATGGACATTTTTGTGTGATGAAAGTTTATAAAATTATTCTTTTTACGAACGCAGGTTCAGGTAGCAGTCTGAGAAGAACCACATAATCAGGCCCTCTTATTGGTCGCGCACATCCAGGGATCACATGTATAAGAGTGGACAAGTACGTTTAGTTCACATATGATGAGCTTGCTAAGGAAACCTACGACTTTAGTATGGCTAATAAGATTGGCCGAGGAGGTTTTGATGTCGTTTACTATGGAGAGCTTAGGGGTAAGCTTGTTGTTTACTATGGAGAGCTTAGGGGCAAGCTTCTTCTTATTGATGTTTATAGACTTCTATTTTGTAATCAAAATAATCTTAAAAATTTGCCACGTCGCTTACATAAGTCATCTTATACGATGTATACCAAAAATCAAAGATTTTGGTTACTTATAATACCTTATGCATGAATCTAAATAATTCTAAATGTTATTATCTTGAGAAGTGTAGTATATTGGATATCATAACACAATCAATGATTTAGGGGTTGGCCGAATTTGTAGAGAGAGAAAGTGAGTTCTAGTGAGAGAAACTACACCTTATGTGTGTGTTTGATAAATTGAACAACCAACCTCTTTCCATGGCTGGAAAGAGGCTTTTATACAAGAGTTTAGATGCCCTAATGGGCTATGGTATGGGCTTACAAGTGGGTAAAAGACCCAGCCCAATACCATGAGTCATACGCTTACGTTTAAACTACGAGCTATGCTATTCTAGACAATACACGGGGTGACCGAGTCTTTTTCATAAACCTAACAATCTCCCCCTAAGGGAGGTCACCCCAGAAAATACAATTTGAATTCTAGCATTCTAAGTCTTGATCTTCTAACTTTAGCTCGTAATCTTTGATTCTTCATTCTTTGATTCC
>BQNB010056006.1:21032-38847 GCA_026074375.1 Tanacetum coccineum
TTACTCATTGTGTTTGTGAGATTCAAAAACACATCCAACTATGTGTTTTACAAATTCAAAATCAAATAGTAATAGTGAATAAAAAAGTGTACTTACCGAGAAAAAGTACTGTTTACCGGTACAAAGTACCGTATCTACAGTAAAAAAAGGACGTCGTCGGTTGAGTATCTAAGGGTTGAGTAGCCGCCGATTGAGCAGTTCGAATCATATAAGACAAAGTGTTATGGGCCCTGTTCGTGGGCCACACATACTTGCTAACTGCCACGTGTAAAAATCTGTGTGGAGTTGAGCAGTCGAGAAGTTGATCATGACCAAATTAGATATTTTTCAAAAGCATGACCACTATGTGGAAGTCATTTTGAAAAAATAACCAAAACAATACTTTTCTCTAATAATAAGCCTACTTTTATTTAAGTCACTAACCGATGTGGGATAATTTGCAAGACACAATTATTCAACAATATGATGTTGTATAATTCAAGAACTTGTTAACATTGACTATTGGTAACCAAGTATCGCAATAAAGTAGTATGTTTTATGAGCTGATCTCATGTAGAAAACCATTCAAAATTTGCATTCTTAGACATCAAGTGTGTTGAAAGAGTATACATGTAAATCCAACTTATAGTTGTTAGTTAGTCACACACTTGATTGATGATCTTATATAGTTGGATAAATCATGTTGAAGATTCATCTTCTACTAGTGGATGGGTGTTCCTGCTTGGGGGAGGTGCCATTTCATGGGCTTCCAACAAGCAAACATGCATTATTGGTTCTACTATGGAATCTGAGTTTGTAGCATTAGTTGCTGCTTGTAAAGAAGCAAAATGGCTAAGAAACTTGATACATGAGATTCTGATATGGCCAAAACCAATAGCACCAATTTTTATCCATTATGATAGTGATGCCACATTGGCTAAAGCTTATAGTCAAATATATAATGGCAAGTCTAGACACTTAGGTGTTAGACACAGTTGATTAGGGAGCTAATCATGAATGGTGTGATTTCTATTGAGTATGTTTGGTCACAACATAATTTAGCTGACCATTTGACGAAGGGTTTAGCTAGGGACTTAGTGATTAAGTCAGTGATAGAGATGGGATTAAAGTTCATTTAAATATACTACCTATGAGATACCTAATTTCTTTCTAATACAACGTTAGAAGCTGAATTCAATATGGAAAGCTCATAGCTAGAGATTAGAACATATGTGTTTATCTTCTGGAAGTATGTGTTCAAACCTGCAAGCGATGGTTAGGTTGAAGTTTACCTTCTTAATGGTTCTTTTGAAAAATTGCAAATGCAGTGCAAGACTAAAAGGACCACCTATGTGAACATGAAGTTTTGCCGCTTCAAGAAGCTTGGACTTGGCTTTCTTTATGTTCATTAATGGATTAGGACACATGGCTTGTAAAGTGTCAAGTAACGAACATTAGAGTGTTATAGAAACTTATGTGTATAGTATCTTCATGTATTCAAATGAGTTGACGGGTTCAATCGTTATGACACCTCAATTTTATAATATTTAGAATGTATATTATACTGAGATAAAAATTTAATTGCAAGAAATTTTCATTTATTCATTTGTTTGTTTTGTTATGTTTGCTATAACATAATTGAATATATCTTTATATATGTTTTAGTAAATCAAGGATTACACTAAAATGGGGGGGGGTTTGTTGGTGATTTTAGTGTCATCGGCGGCTATTAAGGCAATGACGATTTACTAAAGACCAATGAGATTTCATATTCGGCTCGGATACGAGTTATAGAAGTGTGGAGTGCACACTCGTTGAGCTAATATGAAATCCACCAAGACATAATATGCAGAGATTACGCCGTAATCTAGTTAGTTACGTCGTAATCCTACAGGGTAAGGGACAAAAGACTTTTGAGATTGTTTACGTCGTAACCTAGACGATCTAGTTACGCTGTAACCTATAATTAATTTTGAAAGTTTTTTGGTTATGCCGTAACCACTTTTGGTTACGCCGTAACAAGTAAATTAGTTATGACATTACGCCGTAACTAATGTGTTTACGCCATAAAACACATGTCAGTTGGTTGGAAAAATACGTTGTAACCAATTTTAACTGCCCGAAACTGTCTAACTTTTTGTTATATGTACAGAAAACATTTGTCTCAGAACATGAACGAAAAACACTCTTACAATTCCTCTAAAGTTCTTGATTTGTGATCTTGTGCCTAGAACACAAATTTTCATTCTTCTTGTACTATCTCAATAGAGATTTCGTGCAACCCAGGCATATAGGGTCGAAATACTTTATACGAAAAGTGAACTCAACACGATACAAGTAATATTTCTAGGATTATCACGAACCCTACATCAAAATTACGCTAACACCTTTGTATCTGAAAAGACGCTCAAGATCTTAGTTCATGGGCAGGGATTAATATTATCTAGGTATACATTCAGCTCTCTGTGTATTATTTGTGTTTTAGATGACCTATTACTATAAATGAATGTATAACCATTTTTCTTTTTTCCATTCAGGATGACGTTTAATACTAAAATTCAGAAATGCTGCATGAGCTTATTTTTCCCTTTAGGTACACATTCAATATTTCGAGCATTATTTTTAAGAGCTTATTTATTGTACGCATGTACCGACTGTGATCACTAAATTTTGCATTTTGCATCGTTTCGATACTAGACAGAGATAAAGTTTGAGTCTCTTGTGATCGTATACAACTATCCTGAAGGGATAAAAACATTTTACATGAAACTAAATGATGAAAAGAAAACAACAACAGCATTGGATGTTCTTATGCAAAAGGTAGGGTTTTCTCCTGAATTTGTTAAAGGTTGTTTTATTTTTTAAATATCATATTGCAAACTTGTGTACATTATGCAACGTTGTGTTACACACTAATATTCAGTGTTTTTCAATATGTGGGTGAACTTATCGATGGGAGCCAAAGGGAGGATAACTGTGAAATCATAAAAGAAAGGTACAGAAACACACACCACATGTCTTAATTATCTCTCATCAATCCTAGATTTCTTACATGCCAAAAGAAATCTCTAGTAGTTCATGGTATTGCCGATGCGAGTGGTCAAAATAATTATGTGAGGGCCATATATGATTACAAACGTCATATAATTTCATTTCATTGAGATACTAAGATCAGTGAGGTGGTAGCAAGCTAATAACATCTATTGTTCATACTTCTTCTCTGCTTTAAGTCTAGACAAAGGTTATAGATATACATATCTATAGTTTTACATATGGTTAAGTATGAATTAGTTAAATGCTTATTGTCTACTTTAAGAGCATCAAGTACATCTCAGTCATCTTAAAATAAGACCATGTTTCATGAAATTGAAAAAATATTAAGTGTACTTTTATTTGGATGGAGAAAGTATGGAAATGCCAGATGTGCATGCAGAAATGAATACCACATGCTTTTAAGCATAGTAACATCCTAAATAATCACAGTTGCACACTATGGCCCATGGATGGTGTCATGAGTTTGACGTGCCACACGGCTGTAATGCGTGTAGGAGCCTGAGGGCATGAGAGCCATGATATAAGACCCGTGAGGTTTTCCAAGCGCAACGGCGTTGGTTGGTATTTGGTTGATATACTTATTTTCAAACAAGCTAACATGATTAATTGAATCTCAAACCCGTATATGATCTAGTCTTAATGACCCTAGCTGATGTTCAAGTTATTAATGTTTAATGAGCCACAGTAATGTATTAATTTGTCTACTACATTAACGCCATATACTAAACAAAGGTCATTATAATATATTGCATCATTTTGCAGATTGTTTCTATCATTGGCTTTTATGGATTCACACCTTTTGATAGATGATGAAAGCCTTATTGTGGAAAGGTAAAAAAATATATGGAATCTTATTTACAAATTGCATAAGAGGTTCTATTTGAACCATAATTACATATTTTACCTAGGTGAATCCTTTATTTGTGTTCGTTTGTCTTTAGGACCAAAAATTCAGTTTGTTTAAGAAGCCCAAATGGGTGGGTTGGATAACCAGTCAAATGGGTAGTTTTTTACAAGCCGTTAATCAACTATCATACGATTTTGTCTATTTTTTATTGTAGTTATGCATTATGTGTGAATACAAAAAACATATTTTTAGTACCTTAAAGTTCTTCATAAATAAAATCACGACATTGCATTTTTAAACACTTCGGGTGATTTTTAGCCTTATCGACCCATGTACCCTAAACTGATTTACGGTGTTTAGCCTTTCAGGTGTTTATTTATTAAAAAGAAAATATCAATCTTAACAAAGCAGTTATCAAAAATGTTAGTACTTACAAGATTTGATTCCATTGAACATGGTTTTGGGTTTTGTTTTTTCTTCTTGAACAACCATAATGTTTAATAGTTATTTATTTTCAAGTAGCAAAGTGACTTATATGTTTTTTAGGCACCAGTTGATCTTTACTTCAAGGGACTATAAAACGTTGGAAGGGAACCTTCTTGTCAGTCATTCTCAAAATTGGAGTTTGAGTTGTTTGAGAGGCGAAGAGTGACAAAGGAGGATATTAGGGAATTAATATTTTGCAAGATTCTTGAATACCATCCTCAGTGCTGAAAGATTACATGGCTGGAAATGATTGCACAAGTTTTCTTTATCCTAGGTTCTTTATATTCTACGTGTCTCTGATTATGTATTCTATAGAGTTCTCCCTTAGTTCTGACATGTATGTTTAATGTGTAGTGCCATTGGTTAATTTAGGAGACAATTCACTTATTTTGAGAAGAATGTGGGAATGAGCGGGCTTGTTATGCCTCCAGAGAGGAAACATGCTTCCATCCCAAGGTAAGAACACTATACTTTACTACTTATTATCCTCTTAATGTAGTTGGGCCTGTTACAAACGGTTTTACATGTGTAACATGTTACAAAAGAATCACCGCAGTGTGAAATGGCTATACAATTGTTAGTAGAATCATGTATTAGTACTTTATCGCTATCTAATTTGATTGAGCAAGTAATATGTTTCGACAAAATTAAGAATTATAGGAGTTCACACAAAGCTACATTCACGCAAGTAAGAACAAACATGGCTTTGCAAAAAGTAAACATGCACGATAAACAAGAACATAACACACTAACCCAAATTCACGCAAGTAGGAACAAACATGGCTATGCGAAATGTGAACATGCATGTTAAACAAGAACACAATATATTTATAGTTTAAGTTAAAAAACATGACCTGCATCCACAGCAAACTAGCGTTCTCTCGTAATAATATTGTATTAGGGTCTTACAGTTACAAAGAGTGTTAAGATGTCAAGTTTTACTGGTTATAAGTCTGAGGACTATTTATGTATTTCTCTTATTCTTTTAGTTTTGGTCTTGTTTGTATGTCGGTTATTTGTGCAGGGGGCTTTGTTGCCAAGTGTGAAGAGTTGATGCTTATATAAGGATGGAGCGCATGCTGCAGGAAGGACGAATAACTCTCTCTCTCATCAAAATCCTAATTTCACTCTCATATCAAATTCTTAGTTTTTTGTTGATAGATCAATTGTTTTGATCTATCTGAGTTTTGTATTATCATCAGTTGTATTGATTGATCATTCTTTGTGATCAATCTTGTTTTTCTTCTTGTATTGTATTGGATCTGAAGTTTATAAGTGAATCAAGGGGTGGTTGGTTGGATTCACTCAATATTTGTTACAATTTCTACATGGTATCAGAGCACATGCTCTGATCTGGTGATTTTCAAATTAGGGTTTGTTCCAATTTTGAGGTTTACTTAGATCGTGAATTCTGGAGATCCTCTGGTGGTGAATCTTGATTTATTGGGTATAGATTTGGTGGATCTATGGTTAATTAGTGAAAATTAATTTTAGGGTTTTGAAACCCTAATTTTTATTTTTTAGGGATCTTTATTTCTGGGTTCATCTGTACACTTGACTAAGTGAATCAAGTGTGTAGGTGATAGATCTTGTATTTTTGCTACTTTATTGCTCTGTAAGTCTGTTCTTTAAGATGTTTAAAATCTTAATTGTTGAGGGTGCAAACAAGTTCGGTTAACTCTTTGATCCTCCAACCCTGATTGGTGTGAATACCTGCTCTGGCCAACTCCAGTTCTCACAATTAAGAAGTTTTATAAATCTTAGGAATTTTTTTCTTTATCTGTTGTTGCTCTTTAAGTGGTTATATTGTTGTCTGTTTTTTTCTGTGCTTTGTATTTGTTTATCTGTGATTATCTGCTTATTTCATCATGGTTGGTGCTAGTTCTAGTGATGATAAGATTAGTAATTTGGATTTAGGTATTCCTTTGCATTTACAAACCAGTGATATTAATTCTAATACTATCATATCTGTTAAGCTTACTAGAACTGAAAATTATAGAGTATGGGTTGCTGCTATAAAATTGGCTATTAATACTAGAAATAAAACTGGTTTTCTAGATGAAACTTGCCTTAAATCCACTTATGCTAATAGTGCTCCTTTGTCTAATCAATGGGAAATATGCAATTCTATTGTGTTATCTTGGTTGCTTAATTCTGTCTCTAGAGAATTGTTTCTTGGTCAAATTTTCTCCGATAATGCTTTTGAGGTTTGGGCTGAACTTAAAGAAACTTATGATAAACTTGATGGGTCTATAACTTTTATTCTTCTTCAAAAAATTCATAATTTCAAACAAGGTGAACTTACAGTTTCTAAATATTATCTTAAATTGAATTCATTATGGAGAGAATTTGACATTATGACCAAATTGCCTAAGTGTTCTTGTGCTACAAGAGATGATGTTTCTAAACATAATCAATTAATTAAACTTATGCAGTTTCTTATGGGTCTTAATGATGTGTTCCAACCTATTAAGAGCAGTCTTTTAGCTAGAGTGACTCTTCCTGATGTGAAAGATGCTTTTGCTATTATTTCCAGAGAAGAATCTCATAGAGGCATAGCCTCTTCTTCTTCTGGTTCTGTGACCAAACCTCAGGTTTCTAGTTTTGTGGCTAAATCTAATTCTTGGAATAATAGTAGGAACAAAAAAATTAATAATAACAAAAAGATTGGGAATTCCACTAATAATAGAGGACCTAACCCTAACTTGCATTGTACAAACTGTGGAAAGGTTGGTCATACTATTGACAGATGTTTTGATATTATTGGGTATCCTCCTAGGCATAATAAGAATACTGGTCCTAAGTCTAATGGTCCTAGGACTTTTAATGCTAATTCTGTTTCATCATCTTCTGAGAAAGGTGCTTCATTATCCTTCACTAAATAAACAAATGATAAAATTGATGAACCTCATCAATGAAGCACCTTCAGGAAATGTTCAGGCCAATATGGTAGGCAGGGGTACCTTTTTTAATAGCAATGTCTTTTTTAACCTTAACTTCAAAATTTTTTATAATAATAACTCTGTGATGTATAAAGTTACTTTGGGGTGGATTATTGATTCTGGAGCCAATCAACACATGACTATTTCCACATTACATATGTTTGGAGTAATTGACATATCTGATTTAAACCTTATTGTAGGTCATCCTAATGGGGCTCTTGCAAAAATTAAATATGTTGGAAATTTGAATCTATCTAATAAAATTGTTTTGTTTGCTGTGCTGGTGGTTCGATAATACTGTGTTAGCCTGTTGTCTGTTAACAAGCTTATAAAAGATAGTAGAATGTTTGTGGGGTTTACTAAGACTAAGTGCTTTATCCAGGATTTACATCAAAACAAAATTGTGGGGACTGGTAGTGAAAATGATGGCCTATATATGTTTGACTCTGTCTCTCCCCTTTCTTCTAATTGTTAAACTATAGGTAATCAGTCTTCTATTTGCTATGTTTCTAAGTCTGTTTGGCATACAAGGCTTGGTCATCCCCTGATCAAGCTGTTGACATGTTTCATCAAGATCTTAATTTCACCAAGGACTCTTATGTGTCTCCTTATGACATCTGTCATAAGGCTAAGCAAACAAGAGAGCCCTTTCCTCTTAGTGATCATCAAACCACTTATATTGGTGAATTAATTCATCTTGATTTATGGGGACCTTACAAGGTTATTAGTAAGAAGGTTTTAGATATTTCTTGACCATTGTTGATGATTATACCAGAGCTGTTTGGATCTATCTTATCAAAACTAAGGATGAAGTTTATGATCACTTTGTTAATTACATTAATATGACTCTTAATCAGTTTAATTGTAGCATTAAAACTGTTAGATCTGATAATGGTACTGGATTTATAAATAACAAAATGAATGTTTTATTCAACAGTCTTGGTATAATTCATCAAACAACCTGTGCTTATACTCCTCAGCAAAATAGGATTGCTGAGAGAAAGCGCAGACATTTGCTTAATGTTGCTAGAAGTCTTTTATATCAAAGTGGTTTACCCCTGAGTAAGTGGACTGAATGTGTTTTAACCTTTGCCTACCTTATTAACAGGTTACCCTCCTCTGTTCTGAATGGCAAGTCCCCTTTTGAGCTTGTGTATGGTTTTAAACCAAAACTCTCTCACCTGAGGAGTTTTGGGTATCTGTGTTTCTCATCTATACTTAACTCTTTTGATAAGTTTTCTCCCAAATCTGAAAAATGTGTTCTAATTGGTTATTCTGCAACTAAAAAGGCTTACAAAGTTTATGGTTTGGAATCAAAAGTAGTTTTTTTATTAAAGAGATATAAATTTTTATGAAAGTGTTTTTCCTTTTAAAATGAATAATGATCTTCAGAAAGAACTAAACATTCCTTCTGAGATTTCTGATGGTAATGTTAATGACTTAATTTTTTTGATGAGAAGCATTCTGATTTCCAATCTCCTTTAAGTCCCAATGATGACGGGATATTTTTTCAAGCACCCAATGATGAAGGCAGTGCTCAACCTTGCTCCAGCTCTGCTGATAACAGTGAGGTTAACCTTGCAACTTCTATGGGTGACAATTCTTCTTCTGAGGGCAATGTTCCTTCTAATTCTAGTCCTTTGTCTCAATCTGATTTGCCTGGGAACAGTAATCAAGGGTTACCTGACTTAAGAAGGTCTAGCAGAACTGTGAGACAACCTGTTAGGCTTAATGATTATATTGTTAATAGCAGTAAAAATATGGTTTGGAAAAATATGTCACTTATTCTAGGTTAAATTCTACTAATTATTGTTTTTCTACCACCCTAAACAACTCTACTGAACCTACTACTCATTCAAAAGCTATTAAAAATCCCAATTGGATTGAAGCTATGAATAATGAGATTGAAGCCTTAAATAGGAATGACACCTGGACTATTTGTGATCTTCCTCCTATGAGGAAGGCTGTTGGTTCTAAATGGTTATGGAAGATAAAATATAAATCCACTGGTGAGATTGAAAGATATAAGGCTAGAGTTGTTGCTAAGGGCTTTAGTCAGAGGGAGGGATTTGATTACCTTGAGACCTTCAGTCTTGTTGTACAAATGTCCACTGTTAAGTGGATGCTTAATGTGGCTATTTGTAACAATTGGGATCTCTTTCAACTTGAAATAAATAATGCTTTTCTTTATGGAGATCTTATTGAAGATGTTTATATGACTCTCTCTCCTGGGTTTGATAATGATAAGTCTAAGGTTTGCAAGCTTAACAAGTCCCTTTATGGACTTAAGCAAGCCCCTAGACAGTGGAATGTAAACTGACTAAATCTCTATTGGAGCATGGTTTTGTACAGTATAAGTATGACTATTCTTTATTTATAAAGAAGTCTGATAATGTATTCATTATGTTGTTGGTTTATGTGGATGACATTGTCATCACTGAAAATGATGTGAGTGAAATTAACAAGTTTAAAATGTTTCTTAAATCTAAATTTCAAATTAAAGATTTGGGTAAGTTTAAATATTTTCTTGGGATTGAAGTTCTGGATAATAAGGATGGTATCTGTCTTAGTCAAAGGAAATATTGTCTTGATCTTTTACATGAGTATGGGTTGTTAGCTGGTAAGCCTGTGGAAACTCCTTTAACTGAGAATACTACCCTGAATCATATTGAGTCTAATGCTGATCCTTTGCTCTCCAATATTGGTAACTATTAAAGGCTTGTTGGTAAACTCATTTATCTTACTAATACAAGACCTGACATAGCTTATGTTGTTCACTGTTTAAGCCAATTTATGCATTCTTCCTTTAATTCTCATTTGGATGCTGCCATGAGAGTCTTGAGGTATCTCAAGAGTTCTCCTGGTAATGGTATTCAAATTAATAGAAATGGCAATCTTAAGCTAAGAGCTTTTGCTGATTTTGAATGGGCTAGATGTCCAACTACCAAAAAATCTGTGTCTGGTTACTGTGTTTTTATTGGTAATTCTCTTGTGACTTAGAAAAGTAAGAAATAATCTACTCTTTCCAGGTCTTCTACTGAAGCTGAGTACAGAAGCATGGCTTTTGCTACTTGTGAGGTGATCTGGCTATCAAATTTGTTGAGTGACATGGGTGTTACAGGCTTATTGCATGTTGTGATGTATTGTGATAATAGTTCTGCTTTGCAGATTGCTGCAAACCCGATTTTTCATGAAAAATCTAAGCACTTTGAGATTGATGTGCATTTGGTTAGAGAAAAGGTTGCAAGTGGTGTGATTAAAACTGAGAAAATTTATTCTTCTCAGCAGACTGCTGATATTCTTACTAAAGGTCTTGGTTTTGATCAACACAAAGAGTTGTGTAAAAAACTTGGAATGCTTGACATGTTCTCCCTTAATAAAACTTGAGGGAGGGTGTTAAGATGTCAAGTTTTATTGGTTATAAGTCTGAGGACTATTTCTGTCTTTCTCTTATTCTTTTAGTTTTGGTCATGTTTGTATGTCGGTTATTTATGCACGGGGCTTTGTTGCCAAGTGTAAAGAGTTGATGCTTATATAAGGATGGAGCGTTTGCTGCAGGAAGGACGAATAACTCTCTCTCTCATCAAAACCCTAATTTCACTCTTATATCAAATTCTTAGTTTTCTGTTGATAGATCAATTATTTTGATCTATCTGAGTTTTGTATTATCATCAGTTGTATTTATTGATCATTCTTTGTGATCAATCTTATTTTTCTTTTTGTATTGTATTGGATCTGAAGTTTATAAGTGAATCAATGGGTGGTTTGTTGGATTCACTTAATATTTGTTATAATTTCTACAAAGAGATATATTTATGCGAAATAATCCAGCCAGAGTATAATAAGCAAGGCCGTAAAAACCAATTTTTGGTACTAAAGAAACACGCATATTTTAATTGACAATTTCGAGTTTTTGATCAATTTACTTATAATTGGGTCGATTCGGGTACATCTTTATATCAAAAGGTCCTAATCAAATGATCTAAACGGCTGTAACAGGTTGGATGGGTTTAAAGTGGTGTCCTTAAGGGTTATACTTAACTATTTCTATTTGATTATTTTCGTAATCATATTTCACACATGAATTATTTATCAAAAATGGTACATACAGTATGTGCAGGTCTCCCAGCCTGACCAGTCCCGTTTCAACACCCGTCCCGTTTCAACACCATAGATACAACTTTTTTCTTTTGTAACTTTATCTTGATTTCTACTCCTTTAACCGTCAACATGGTATATTTGTTTCTCAGGCATCAACAACCCATACATTATTCAACGCAACGGCCAGTTGATTCAGAACAAAAAGGTCAAGGCCCAACTGCGCCCATTGTGGAAGTGTTAAGCCTAGATAAGTATGGTGCATGTGATGGAAATAATATGTTCTTAGGGATCTGGTCCCGTACATTGAGAGTCAAAATCATTGGGCGAGATGGCTTCGAAAAAAGTGAATCCTTCTTTTATGTGTTTAGTTTATTTTTCACTTATGCTAGATACTATCATCAGATATTCTAATTCAGAATTTGTGATATAAATTTAACCCTACATTGTGCAAAATCTGCATAAATACGACACAGGAACATGATATTAAGTCCTTAGTTTGTTTTTGCCCGCATTCAATTTCCATTGAGAATGTAGCAATGGCTGTGATGCTAAAATTTGCGATAAGTTTGTATTGGATATATATACGTGCCATTGATACGGACACTGTTCTTTTTGATTTTGACACCATCTTTACCTTTTCTTTTCTTGGTCTGATCTGCTCTTTTCTTAGTTTGATATATATATCAGTATCAACATATTAAACTAAACCACTAAAAAAGCTTACGCTGCTAACATGTCTTTAGATGAAAAAACTTCCGACCCAAAACATCAAAACAAAACTCCGACAATAAAAACGTTAGAGAATCATGTTGTGCCACTTACAAAGACATCCATCAATCTAAAGAGAACCTAAACAATGACAAGAAAAAAAAATACAAGGCACAAGGTTAGAAACAAATGATGGTATGATTTACTAAATCTTTTAATACACTTTACGTATCCATCAATCTAAAGAGAACCTAAACAACGACAAGAAAAAAAATACAAGGCACAAGGTTAGAAACAAATGATGGTATGATTTACTAAATCTTTTAATACACTTTACGTAAAGTCCGTTCGTTGGGATTTCTTAGGAGACGTTTTAAATCGTTTTGGCTTTGGTGCTAAATGGTGTGGTTGGATACAAGAATGCCTTCGATCTTCTCGTGGTTCGGTTTTAGTAAATGGAAGTACGACGGAGGAATTTCAATTTTATAAAGGCTTAAAACAAGGTGATCCGTTATCTCCTTTCTTATTTATATTGGTTATGGAGAGTCTTCATTTGTCCTTTAAAAGAGTGGAGGATGCGGGTATGTTTAATGGTATCAAGATTAACTCTTCTATGACTTTATCTCATATGTTTTATGCGGACGATGCTATATTCATGGGTCAATGGAGTAAGCGGAATATTGATACTTTAATGTATATGTTAAAGTGTTTTGAACGGGCTTCGGGTCTTAGTATTAATCTTAGTAAAAGTAAACTCATGGGGTTAGCGGTTTCGATAGAGAAGGTCGAAGAAGTTACTGGTAATCGTTTAATCAATCCAATGATTTTTAGATTATTTCCTAAGATCCCCTTTACTTAGATATTGAACCATCTTAAATTAATCTCATGGTGACTGATTAAAAACATCTTAATTCTTAAACCTCATGTGAAAATGAACACAATTCATTTTATTAAAAAAAATAACTTAATCCATAATTATTGTTATAAGAGTAAATATAAGTCTACTTGATTTAATCATTTTTTGACCGAGTCTAAAAACAATAGTAGCAATTTATCTGCCGTTCCTTAATAAAAAATAAAAATAAAAATAAAAAAAAAAAAAAAAAATCATATTTCAAGTTCAAAGGGCCAGCATGTGCATTTTAGGTACTTTTATTTGCAACTACACTCTATCATTGCACGATTACTACTAGTGTTACAACTTACAACTATGTTTTAGTTACATTATAAAGCCAACTTGTCTAATCAAGAGGGATATTAGCTTGTATACTTTAAGATTGATATCCGTGTAGTTACACGATGACTATAAAATTGCACTTTATATAGTAAATATTCAGGACGTTTTGTAGTTTTTGGTGGCTCTAAGCAATAAAACAAAAAGACCTTATGACACTTGTAAACTAAAGATAAATTGCATATAAATTTGGATTATATAACTCATATAAGTTTTAATATTAAACGTATTTATATGCAAAATTAATAAAAATGTGACCCCTTTTAAGTGAAGACCTGTGCGACGGCTCATATTACACACTTATGATCCAAGATCCCTCTGTAAATACTCTATTATTTAATTATACTATCTTCATAAAATTCCAACTATGACCATTATTACTTTATCATATACTCAAACGTCACTAAATCATTTAGTTATATTTAAGATCAAAGTTGTATTTGTTTTTGTTAGATGCATATTTGTCAACAGGAGTAGAATTTATCATGTGTTAAACCTCCACCGTCATATCATGAAACTGACTCACTAAATCATTTAGCTATATTTATAAGCAAAGTTGCATTAGTTTTTGTTTGATGCATATTTGTCAACATTAAAATGTAGAATTTATCATGTGTTGAACCTCCACCGTCATACCATGAAACTGATTTTCTGTCATTCTATAAAAATGTGTAGATAGGCGGGAACACCCTCACCTTGGGTGTTTTTTGCACCAATTATTGTCCACCTCACAAAGAATAGCTCCGACAACTTTTTTAACCAGAGAAGCACCAACTTGAATGAGCATGAGCCAAGACTCGAACTCATTATTCGTATCCATAAAATCTTTTGTGCATAAGTTTTTCTACCATTGAAAATAAGCTTCATTGGTTTGTGCTTCTCACATCACATGTCTTCCTCTCTCATTTGACCCATTCAAATATCGACATTGGAAAAGTCTATTGCGGCCAACTAATAGATAATTGATGACATTTAAGTGAGTTAATTTATTTTTTCTTTCTCATACTGTATAAGAACTACATCTAGGGTTTTAAAATATAAAAGAGCATGGAATATTATGTCTAATTGACTTTGTGACATCGACTAAACGAGTAGTGTCAAAAGTCATCTTGTACACAAACGCGGTTTAAGCAAGCATTATTCATGATACAAAAAATTGTATATGCATGGCATAAGTTGAAAGTTATAAAATAGGGCATATTTATTATTTAGGGGTTCTCGAAAACCCGATGGATGTTTTTCGCCTAGTGTAAATTTTCGTTAAAAAACTCGAAATCTACAAAATGGACTTGGTCCTGATATAATTTTTATGTCACATAATAGATATACGTCTTGTTTATGTCTTCTTAATATGTTTACTAGCTATAATGAAAACGTAGTACATTTTTATTTATTTATACTCGAAAAAATATTTTGTGCACTTGATGTCTTAGAGATGTGGCTTCGATTTTGGTTTAATCCTTTTAAAATAGGGCCTTAAAAAATTGATTAACCTAATTGGAAAAGAATATAAAGATTGATAGTCAACTTCTCTCAATTGTTGACTTTACTTGCATCATCTATGATATAGAAATGTAACAAACAAATAGATAATTCAAATTAAGTTTGGCCAAACATATATCTCTCTAGGTAGGGCTCTAGGTAGGGCTGTAAACGAACCGGACGAACACGGACGGAGCCTTGTTCATGTTCGTTCATTTAATTTTAGCCGGACAAATAAACGAACACGATCGCTTAAACGAACAAATTTTCTTGTTCATGTTCGTTTATTAAGAAATAAGGTTGTTCATGTTCGTTTATGTTTGTTCATTTAGACACTAAACGAACATAAACGAACAAACATAAATGATCAGACGTAAATAAACATAAAATTCACAATAATATACACCAAATTGTGTTTTATAAGTGTTGTTTTGTTTAAGTAAAATAATTTTAAAACTATATAATAAAAAATATACGATAGACGATCATAAACCAACGAATAATCGGACGTTCATGAACATAAATGAACGAACAATGCTTTTGTTCATGATCGTTCATTTAACTAAACGAACATAAAATGTTGTTCATGTTCGTTCATTTAATAAATAAACGAACATAAACAAACTTTTTACCGAACGGTTCACGAAATATTCACTGAACGTTCAGTTCGTTTACAGCTCTATCCCTAGGAAACCAAGTGTACATAAAAGAAAAAGAAAATAATAAAGCTATATATTCCTACATTTTATCAAATGCTATACAAGCAGATTGATTGAATATCTCGCCAAATAATGCATGATTAAAAGTTCAAGGTTACCTGCCTAACAAGAACCAAAATTCTTTAAAGTTTTATTGCCCAACTAAAAAACAATATTTTTATAGTATTTGAGTACGTATCACCTTCAGATTCTGTATTCAAAAGTGGCGATACAACAAAGGCTACGGACGTTCTAAAAAAAAATGGACATACATCCATTTAAACATAAAATTTGAACCCCGATTTCATGTCTATGTGAATGAAAGGTCCGAAATTTTTGACCTCTTTATAAATTTAAATGCATTTAATGCATTTGTTATATAGACATTTTCTAATGAAGTTGTAATAAGACATTTTATGAAGTTTGAAAGATTATATCTACTGATAGATGAATTAAGTTTATAATATCAAAAGGTCTAAGAAATTATTGAATGTATTAATGTTGTAAAACCTTTACAAAAGTTTTCTATATGGAATGCTTTTAAAAAAACATCATAATAAATTAATTAAGTACTTAGCTAATCTTTATAACCGTTTTAAATATACTTGTACGCAACCAATAACGAGGTTTGTAACCGGCGTTTCGTCGCGGAGCGTGGGGGGCTAACTTTGCAACGGACCGATAACCCTATGGGCTATTTGCGTTAATTGTTTCTGAAAATTTTTACGGAAATAATCCTTAGTCACTAAGGACTAACTTTGCAACGGACGAATAACCTCAAAGACTATTTCCGTAAAAAAATTTAAAAATATATATTAAAATTTAACATTTTTTATAAAATCGTACGTATGTCAGAAGCATTGCAATATTGGGCTCTTTTTGTTCGCAATTCGACGATCTTTTCAATGACATATTTTTTTACGCATGAATCGATAGATTTACGTTCCATATTTGATAAATAAAGTTTGTTATATAAAAAAGTCATAAATAAGTAGTTCAATGTTTTAGTAACTTTACGCATACTTTGAGGGTGTGTTTTGTATGTTTTCTTTTATTTTTTTATTTTACCTGAGTGATGAACTTTTATTTTTCAATATTAAATTTGCACCTCATGAATTCTAAGAGCAATTTTTTTTACCTCAAAAATGATGAACTTTTATTTTTTAATATTAAATTTGCGCCTCACGAATTCCAAGAGCAACGCTGCTGTTTAATACTCCTTCCGTCCCATTTTTATTGTCCACATTTCCTTTTTGGGATGTCCCAATTTAATTGTCCATTACTAAAAATAGATATGAAAATTTGGTTAAGTTTACTATATTATCCTTGTTTGAAATTATAATTACAAACTTTAAAGAATACTTTAATTAATTAGCTAAGGGTAAAACTGTCATTCTGTCAAAAAGTAAGAAAGAGAAAGCAGTAATAAATGCACTTTTCTTAAACTGTGTATTTTTTGTCGGAGGACAATAATAATGGGACGGAGGGAGTAAGTTATAATATAATTTTGTGTAAAGTTGCATTTTGAAATTAGAGAGTATGAAATTTTATTTTAACAAGAAACTTGCCAAAAAGTTGGTACATGTTGAAAATTAGCAAAAATGATTAATTAATTAAATTATTTTCTCAAATCAAACAAATTATTATTTTTATAACCATGATTTTTGAAATTTTGATCAACTAGTCTACGTAGTTCGAATCTACCACCGTCGTACAGACTCAAAATAGATAAAGTCTTTATTTTTCAGAAAATAGTAAAAATTAAACTTAAGAACTCGTACATTTCACAAACCATTTATCATTAGACCACCCCAACTTAACAATATGATGTATTTGAATTGGCAAAGGATTATTACATGTAACCAACCTCTAGTTGCCACCCTTTCCCTAGTTGACCGACCATTCATAATCTTCACCCCACGTATTAGTATCCAAATAACAACAAAATATATCTTAGACCAAGTTTTGATATCATAATGTTCAATGCCGTCCTGTTCATCATTGTTTATACTCGTGTCGACATCATGTGGTTTTCGATATCATGGTAGAAAAACAATACAAATTTTCCAATGATATTACTAGAAAGGTAAGAATACAATAAGTTTATTGTTTAGCTATAAATTAAGTCTCATGTAAACAGCTTCGCTTGCATGTGATCAATGAAAGAAAACATGAGCAAAATGAAGGCTTTTAACTAGTGGCTTAACTACGACTATGAGACACAATCCGATATGTCATAATGAAACATATTAGAATTAAAAATATGGCTACATTAAGGATTGAA
>BQNB010056007.1:0-38847 GCA_026074375.1 Tanacetum coccineum
TTTCAATTCTCCAATCAAGCGGTCTCCGATCATGTTCTTGCTTATATCTTGGGAATCTTTAATCCTGATCATTTATATCTGATTTTATTTCCCCTTTGACACTTGGAATTTTAAGCATTTGCCTTTTTCGTTCTTAAGTGTAGTGGTGGCACCCGACATTTTTGAACATTGAGGCCAATGTTCATTTCTAGGTGTTAGGGGGGGTGTTTCTATCGAAATTAATCATACCCGTTGCCTGTCTGTCTCCCACGCAACCCTGTTTTGACCAAAAAATCTGTTTTTATAAAAAAAATGATATAAAAATAGTAGGCCCGTAGGCTAGAATTAGGAAGATTTTTGACTTGACCGAGTGTTTCACTCTAGCTTTCCCCTTAGCTTTCGAGACTAAGTGTTTTGCAAAACTTAAAATTTTTGCAAAGAGCGAAAAATGATAGAGTTAAATATAAGTTAGATGCTAAGCGTGGAGTAGTTGGATCTCTTTAGAGCTCATAGAGGTTAATTGTGGCTTTTTGCTCCCATCAGCTTAATAAACTATAAAAAAATCAATAAGTAAAGTTGATTAGGTTTTTGTGATTCTTAGTTTAAATCCCTTCGTAGAGATTCCTTCTGGTGAAAGTAAGGTACACATCGAGGTACTGTCAGTGTTGTGGGGAAATAGGCTACCGATTCCTGACGGTTCGCTCCCGTTGTCTAGGTAGTTAAAAGACCACAGGACTCAAAATTTGGCTCTAATAATATATGTGTGATAAACCAAAGCCGAAATAAGACCACTATTTCTTGTCGGTTCGCTCCCGATATTGCAGTCGTTTAAAGGGTGGAGGTAATAATATTAATGATCCGAGACTGATAAAAGTTTGTTGTTTCTGGTCGGTTCGCTCCCACCATGGTCGGCTCGCATACCGATGTGGCAGTTTTCAAAAAGGTCGAGGATCTCCTGGTCGAAATAAGACTCCTGGACCATGGTCGGCTCGCATACCGATGTGGCAGTTGTTTAAAGGACCTAGGGATAATATTGTTGCATAATAATAATAATAATAATAATAATAATAATAATAATAATAATAAAAATAATAAAACTAAATTTCGACTCCGGGTTAGCAAATAAAGCCTCCGTCTCTAGACTCGTAGTTGAGTTGTTTCGGATGAAATAAAAAGGATAACCCCTAAATCATGCGAAATTAGAACCTTAATGTGGACTTTATTCTCACCATATCGTCTCTTTAGGAAATATTCAAAACTAATTTAGGTCTAAACGTTTACTTTATAAAAATAAGGACATAATTTATTTGTCACCAATAATAATAATAAATCTTTAGAGGATTTAGGAATAAGGGAGCGAAAAGTAGCTATGCGTACATAATTTGCTTTTATGAGTAGTGTTAGCATCTAATCTTATATTTGATTGTGATTTTGTTTTAAGCTTAGTTTGGGGATTGTGATAAGTCAAGGATGAGGAACTCCCGTTCTTAAAGCCTTTTAAATAAATTTTATAAAAAATTTATCTTAGTTCCTTATCTTTTAATAAGAGGTTAAAACGGGGGCGCTTGCGAATTAAATGATTTTTGAACCTTCTTAATGGACCTTTTCAGTCTTGTTGATGTGAGGGTCATAATTTAAAGGGGATAAAATTTTTATTTTCGCTTTGTTTTTATAAACATAGTGTGGGACCAGCAATGGCTAAGTGTGGGGGAATTTGATGTGTGCTTAAACACACATCATTTGTACCTCGGTAAACACATTAAAACGAACTAAAACACTAAAATATGAGTAATTATGTTGCAAATATGTTTGTATTGTGTTTTTATGTCTTACAGGTACAAAGGATTGAAAACAAAGCAAAAACGGTAATTTTTGGGTGACTTTCGATGACGTTTTTACGTTTATCAAGATTCAGACGAACTCTTAAAAATCCCACGATCACTCCATTGGAAAGAGCACAAAATTACAAGTCTATCGGTACCTTACTTGTCCCGTGAACCTTTCTTATTTTAACCCTACGTGCCCATTTTGAACCTTTCTTATTAATATAACCTGGTCCAAACCAAATATAGGTTAAATAAATTATTTTGTATATATATTATGAGACCACTGCCAAGCGCAGTTGGTCTCTTGGGTTTCCTTAAGGTATCAACCACAAGGTCCCAGGTTCGAAACATGCTAGAGGGTTAATATCCCCTCTGCCACGTCAGCTGCTGACGTGGCTGCCACGTGGACGAGTAGGACCCAGTCAGCTGACGTGGCACTGCCACGTCGGCTGACATGGGACCTACATGCTGACGTGGCAGCTGACGTGGCCTGCCACATGGCAACCTGGCCCTGTTGACCTCACCGTTGATTGATGGTCAACCACCTTTCACCGGTGGTTGACCGGTGGTCCGGTGGTGGTTCACGATGGTCCGCCACCATTGATCGTCGTTAACCGCCACCGTTAACCATCGTTAATAGCCACCGTTAACCGCTGTTGACCGGTGGTCTTGCGGTAGCTCCGATGACGGTGTCGGAACAGTGATTATGCCACGTGGCATTCTAATGATTAAGTGGCAGGTACGAGGTACTAGGTTTGGCTGCTAATGATTGGTGCAGGCTTCGTCAGTACGAGGTTGGGATCCGAGCCAATAATTGGTTCGTCGGTACGAGGTTCTGGAAGGTACACGTGGCATGAAATGGTTGGTGGATCCAGCTGTCAAGAGCTGGCGTACGAGGTAAGCAGAGTAATAACGCGTTTGGGACGAAATGATGAAAATATCCCCAATTTTGCACTATGACGCGTCTGAATCACCTGAAAAGACAAAAATACCCCCAACACCCACTTTGGGCTATAAATAGGAACGAGCAGCAGATGATGTTTTTTGGTTAGAATTTGTAGTTTTACTCTCAATATTTAGTTTAGCTTATTTTAGTTTAGCTTATTAGGATTTTTGTAAAAGCTTTTTAAGCTTATTAGCTTATTGTAATCATCACTTTGAGCTTATTAATGAAAGATGGAGGTTGGTTAATTGCTTATTTTTTGGGTAAAAGGGAATGGTTACCTAGGTAAAATAAGTTAATTGCTTATTTGTCTTAGTGTATTTCTTTTCTTTTCTTTTCTTTGGCTTATTCGAATAAGCTCACTTGAGCTTATTAGTTCTCATAGCTTATTTTCTATTTCAAGTAAGTTATCTTCTAGCTTATTTGTTTGAATCTAAGCTTATACATTTAAATAAGCTTTTGCTTATTTCATCTCTTTTCTCTTTTCTTTTCTTCTTTTTGTTCGCGTAGCTTATTGCTTAATAGCTTATTGTCTATTGATCATATAAGTTCTAATAGATTATTTGATTTGATAGTAAGCTTATATACATTCGAAATAAGCCTTGGCTTATTTTTGAATTCTTCTTTTTTCTTTTTAAGCTTTCGAATAAGCTTTTGTTGAGCTTATTTGAGTAGCTATTTTGAGCTTATTTATAGATCTAGCTTATTTTAAACCGTTTTAAAGTAATTTATTTTAATAAATCTTTAAGCTTTTTATAAAATACTTTTTATTTTCTAACTTAAAGTTGTTTGATTTTTAGCTTATTTGCTTAGATCTATTTCTTAATCATACTCGATCCGTGTTTACTAGATTGAACAACTTAGTTTCGAGTGGAAAAAGATCTATTTTTAGCTTTATACTTTTAGTAGCTTAATCAAGTAGCTTATTTTATAGATCTATTCCTTAATATTACTCATCTCTCGTTTACTTCTATAAGTTGAACACCTTAGTTTCGAGTGGAATTAGATCTATAGCTTATAGTTTAGCTTATTATCTTCTATAAATCATAGCTTATTGTATTGTCAAACTCTTATTTGTCTTAATGTTGATGGATTTTATTCTACACTTAGGCGAGGAGCTTATGGTTCTTATAAACTAGTTTCACTATTAAAGTTCCAAGCTTTTTAAGTTTTAACTAGCTTATTAGTTAATAAAGCTTAAAACTTTATTAATTAATTAGTGAAATAAAAACTAATAAAGTCTTAAACTTTAAGAGTTTAATTAAGTTTATAAGAGCGGGTGGTTTAATATTCGATTTGGTTCATCATTCGATTCTACTTCTTTTCTCATTCTATATTAATTAGTTTAATTTAGATTAAAAAATGTTTATGTTTGCTTTGTTGATTAGTGTTAGCTTAATTAATATGCATATTGAGTAGATTTTTATATATGCTTGTTAAGTGTTAAATTGTTTAGTGAATTAAGTGTGATTGATAAAAAAGGGGAAAATATTAATTAGTGATTTTTATATTACTTAGATTATTATTTTGGGCAAAAGCCGTAAGAATAATTAGGCATTAATTTAGTAATCGATATCTTAATAAAAATTGATTTCAATATAAGCCAACGTTGTGAGCAGATAATTTGTTAGAAAGATATTAATTCATCGATATGGCATAAATTGTATATTTAATTCACACTTAAGGATCTAATCAATACACTTAGCAAGCATATCTTTTATAATATATCGTTCTTCGTTTAATTGCTCGCTATTTGCTATCTAGTTTTTATATAGTTTATTTTTATTAAATTTTTAGTTTAAAACGAAAAACAAAAAATATTCGATATTCAAGCATCAAACAAAATACTCTCGTGGATTTCAAATTCATCTCTCGTCGGGACACGACATCCAAGAATAATAATATATATATATATATATTATATCTTATATCAAATCAGAGATCAAGATTACTTACGTGATAAGTATTAGTTATTTATAGAATAGATCCATAATTATATTCCTAAGTCTTAGAGAATAATTGTAAATTGACTAGGACTCCTTGGTGTATAAAAGGAGGTCCTAGGGCATACAGTTAGATGTACTAGAATCTATCTATCTAGGAAAATATATAAAGTCGTATAGTTCATAGCTTCAAGGTTTTGTAACCCTAATACTAGGAGAGTATTCGTATTATTCTTAATAATATTAGAGCTTTTATTGTTGATTGAATTGTGATCTTATGTTACTATTTCATTAAAAATTCTTCTAATATTAAAGATTAGATTCTGCATAATCTTTAATACATTCACACAAAGTTTCTACTATAGTTGTGTTAGATTTATCTAATATAACTAAACCTTAAACAAGCTTAAGGAATTCGATCTATAAAAGTGGGATCCAACAAGAGGTATTCTACAACTGGGACAACAACAAGTTAATGTTCGGTAATTCACATGAGTCTAACTAAGTCTTAGGAGGGCAGGAGTGCATGCTGAAGGAATCTTATTATTATACTCCCTCTAAATAAAAGATTAGAGTGAAAAACTAGGAGTGGGAGTTTGTTGAGCACACAATTTTGAAAGAATTTGAATTTTCGTTTTGAAAATATCTTAAAAAATTATGCTCAACAGGAAAATGATTTTATATTTATCTTATTAATTATCATTTCCTTGGTACTTCTCTTGAGTAGTCACAAACTTGGAATGTTTGTATGACATTGCTCAAGACCGAGAAGATGTGAACTTCCCGTTGTTTAGGATAAATGTACATAAATGAGCATTTTCCTTTCTTTGGAGACCGAATCCTAAGCTGACATTTACTTAGAAGTCATAGAGAAAAATTGAAGAGACATGTTTTGAAACTTTTTGAAACTCTCGCTCGAACTTCATTTACACACACGTGTCAATATTAATCAACATTTCTAGGTGCGTAAATGTTATCGATTGTCGAGAGACATGTCGGAGAAGATTGTTTTTGGTATTTTTGAAATTTTTTGATTTTATATTTTGCTTTTATAGGTTTTATAATTTTGTATTTGGTTTTTCAAATAATTATATACAAGAATTACTGTATTTTTACAAGATGTTCGAGCTCCTGCAGAGACAAACTGCGCATACCAAGGCGACGAACCAAATAATTAAACCTATCCACTGGAAGGGCTTTGGTAAAGAGGTCGGCCAATTGGTAATCAATCTTGACAAAAAACAGTTCAATCGTACCCTTTTTTATGTGTTCCTTAATGAAATGGTAGCGGACTACGATGTGCCTGGTTCTCGAGTGTTATACCGGGTTGCTGGATATGGCTATGGTTAATTTTGAATCACAATAGATAGGAATCTTGTTGAAATGAAAGCCATAATCTGTTAACTGTGTTCTCATCCAAATGACTTGGGCATAGCATGAAGATAGAGACATGTATTCTGCTTCCGCGGTTGACAGCGTCATACAGTCTTGTTTCTTTGAGGACCAGCTAACCAGTTTTTCACCTAAGAATTAAAGTCCACCAAAAGTACTCTTAAAGGTGTCTTTACATCCCTCATAATCAGCATCTGAAAATCCGGTTAGTTCAAAACCAGAATCCTTCGTATACCAGAGACCCATGTTAACGGTTCCCCAGATATAACGAAAGATTCTTTTAACCTCTTTGAGGTGCTTCTCGGTTGGCTTAGCATAGTATCAAGCACATAAACAAGTAGCATGTACAATGTTTAGTCTGCTTGACATAAGATACATTAGGGCACCAATCATGCTACGTATTTTGTTGCTCGCTAGAGTTCCCATTCTTGTCAAGGTCAAGTTTGTCTTTGATCTCCATTGGAGTTCCAACGGGATCACAAGTTTCCATTCTATATTTTTTTAAGGATTTCTAACACATAGTTGGACTGGTTTATAAAGATGCCACAAGGGGATTCGTTAACTTGTAAATCAAGGAAAAACGTCATTTCCTCCATCATTGACATTTCGAATCGGCTTTTCATTAGGTTAGAAAATAATTGTGTATATCTAGGGTTTGTAGAACCAAAGATAATATCATCAACATAGACCTCTACCATAAGGATGTCATTGTCGAAGCGTCTTATAAACAACGTATGATCAATGGTGCCTTTGAAGAATTGGTTATGTAGGAGAAACTTTAACAATTCATCGTACCAAGCCCTCGGTGTCTGCTTTAGCCCATATAGTGCCTTCTTTAGTTTGTAGACATGGCTTGGATGATCAGCATCAATGAAACCTTCAGGTTGACACACGTACACGTCTTCTTTCAACGTACCATGCAGGAATGCATTTTTCACGTCCATTTGGAATATAATGAATGATTTGTGTGCAACATATGCCAAAAATATCTTGATAGCTTCTATCCTAGAAACCGGAGCGAAGGATTCTTCGAAATAGATTTCTTCCTCTTGGCGGTACCCTCTCACGACAAGACGAGTCTTGTTTCTGATGACCGTGTTTTCTTCATCATGCTTGTTTTTGAATAACCATTTCAGAGTAAGGGCTTTTACATTGTCCAGTAGAGGAACGAACTCCCATACATCAAGCCATTTGAATTGAAGAAGTTCTTCTTGCATTGAATCAATCCATGCAGGTCGGTCATAGCCTGTTTAACATTTGATGGTTCCATAGTGCTTACAATCAAAGCATACATGCACATGTCACCATCAGTTCGCAACTGATTTCTTGTCAAAACTAGTCATGAGGTATAACACCCTGTGTTTTCAAGTCATTGACGACATCGATAAATCCACAATGTACCTTTTGTATTGTACGCATTTGCTTTAAATCATAAGCGATAGGTTAAATCGTGTACGCCAAATATTAGCGTTCAATGTAAACGGGCATCAAACAATTAAATATTTACATCAAGTAAGGGTTAAGTAATTAATTTGAGAATAATTATTAACCTTGTTCATTTTATTTTTATCGAATACGTAAAATGTATACGTTTCGCGATAAATTACGTTTAAGCATAAACGAAAACACGTTAATTTATTAACGCTTCAACAAATACCCACGATTGTACCCAATACCTAAAGTTTTATTAAATTTACCCAAGATAATATTATCTATACAATTAGTACAATAAAATCCCACCAATACACAATACTTGCAAGAAAACATCTTTTATTTATAAAACTACAACTAGTAACTTGCATATATTTTGCAAGATATTGTGTTAACTAGCAAAAAGGTTTCTAGAACCCTTTTCCCCCTCCTAACCCACGAAATACATCAACACTTGGAGAGCAAGGAGCACAAAAATTCACTAGCTTGGTCAATGTACATCAACTTCTCATTAAAACACATTTACCATGTTCCCTTGACCAAAGACCAAGAACAAGAACCCCTAAAACCCTCTCTTTGCCCCCCAACGACCAAAACACCCCCCTTTGACCATTGACCCTTCTTGAGAAAGTTTTGACCAATACTTATCCTATATATACATGTATACTAGTGATTCAAGCATAAAACACTTAGTAAAAATCAAACACACTCTCCCTTTTTGCTCCTTTCATGCCACGGCTCAAAACACCAACCCAAACAAATCCATACAAAATTTTATGCAACCCATACACACCTATACACATCTATTCTAAGATATACTAAGGCATTTGCAAGCATTGGTTAACCATATTCAAGCTTTAATCAAGTGAAAAGGAAGCTAGGGTTTTATTAAGAAAACAAGGGTTTTCATTGGTGCAAGCTTTGGATTTCTATCTAAACAAGGGTTTAGATTACTTTGTTCATCATCATCATACATCATAAGGTCTACTAGAACCCTTTATGTTCTTATAGTTTTCATTTCTATGCATATGTTATTTCTATTTTAGTTGAATCACCATTTAGGATTTTATCATGAAAATGGAGTTTATACTTGAAATGATCATTTTGTATACTTTTATATATGTTGTGATGTTACTTATATCATGCTAAAAAGGATGAGAAAAGTATGTACCATGTTGTTTTGGTGTAAAAATGATCATGTGTTAATTAGGGTTTATAAAAGTTTCTTAAAATGAATTTTCTAGAAGAAAGAAATACAAATGACATGTTAAGGTTAATTATGGACTTATATTAATGTTATATGATCATTAAAATAAGGTTATAACAAGATGAGAAGACTTGTATACTAATGGTTATTATATAAAAATAGTCATATGTAAAACTAGTGATTTATGGTTAATTATAAAAGTTATGATTTATTAAGTAAAATAAAGGGACTTGTAATGTTGGGACAAAAAGGACCTGATGACCATGGACCTATTAATCATATTATATATGACATAAATACAAATATAAGGCACACAGTCAGACTTGGTGAAATGCAAAATAATAAATAAAGGAAACAAAGGTTGAAATGGGACTTACAAACTAGCACCACATTCTGTCCAAAATTCGTTGTATAGTATAGACTTGTGTATATGGTTTTTTATAAAGATAACACATTTCACGACGATTCCGAAAGGTAAGAAAGTTGTCAAACGGATTAATAACGAAAAAAGTTACAGTTAAAAACGAGTTAACACGTAAATTTAAATGGAGTTTTAAAAAGAAAATTTATAAAATTTTGTCAAACAGAAGTTTTGGGGGGGATAATTCTATTAAATCAAACACAATTTTAAGGAATCTAAAATGAAAAGAATCAGATTTTCGGATTCTAACGAAATAAGTTATGAATTTTTTGCGGTTTTCGGTAATTAAAGTTATAAAAATATTTTGTTATAACTATGAACAGTAAAAATACTATTCATGACAAAAAGTTATATTTTGTGAAACTCATAATTGATAGAATAATTCTCATTAACGAGACCGTGCTCGAAGAATCGTTAAAAACATGAGCTATAAGACGAATAAAATACGACATTTACGGTTTACGCCAACAAAGACGATTTAAATAAAACTCATGTCTGTTGGTGGAACAGTAAAGTTACTGTTCATCAGGGACCAAAATTATAAAATGCCAAAATCGATCACCCTACTTAATACGAAAGATTGGGCATAAGAAATGCAAGAAACGGATTAGAAACGTGAAGTTATGACGATTTGTACCAAAAATATGTTAATAAACGTTTAATTTATAAACATGTTTTCACTTAAACATTTTAGATGGTGAAAGCAATATAGACATATGCATTGAAGAGATACTTAATGTAATTAGTGCCATACGCCTTAATTAATTAGGTTGCCATTTGGAATCGATTCGCGTGACCGTTATTCTGTGGATAACTTGTTATTCGCTCACACCTAGGTTGAGTTCATAGCCCCCACGTTTTACATGTTTTTTATTATAAGTTTTGGGGTGAAAAACATGCAATGCTTAACAATGGACACAAGTGGTTAAGTGCATGTTATGACTACGTGTTTTGTCCTAAGTAGCGATAACCATATCGAGCCACATTATCCTGAACTGTCATCGCGGGATGGAGCGCGAATGTAATTTAATAGATCTATTGGGTATGACAACCCCGTATCGGGTGATTAGCTATCACAGGACAAACGAACGTATACCATGTCGAATATAGGATGTTGCGGGTTAGAACATCACCACGGGCAATGTAGGCCATAAATTGGTATTCATACACAGTCAAGCTTCAGTGTCATGAGCTTAGAGCAACGAATTAATTTATATGATGTCTGGCAATCTGTTGCATTATCAAACCACTTGGCAAAACTTGTCCTACAATATAATGATTTATCAAACCAATGAATACACCAACATTATTGTATCAAGAGCCAAGGTTATAGAGAACCAGGTCAAATGTTTTTGCTAGACTATAACCGTTTTCAAACATTGAATTTATACAAAGGGGTTTTACACGGGACATACATATGTGCATACATTCATGCAATACACTACTTGTTGCATTAGTTGGTTGGATTAGATGCATTGATAATTGATAAACAGTAGATATAAATGGTGTATTGCTATAATAGTCATATATAATATACTCCATATAAGCCATTTCTGCTGTTACAGTAGGTCATGGTCAGCTGCATTCCGCTATTACCTATACTTCTGTTCACTCTGAGGCACGATCATGGAGTATCCCATCTGAGGATCCTTACGAGGAGGCTGCCAGACAGCTACTGGAGCAGGCACCACGTTCTCCAGAGTATGTACCTGATCCCATGGAGCTGGAGGATCATGTACCAGTGTACATTCCGGAGCCTGAGCATCCTGAGGACTTAGTGCCAGCTGAGGATGAGGCACCTACATCTCTACTACCACCCATCCTTTACTCCCACTATTCGAACCCCTAAGTCCTAAGAGCAGCTCCGCGGCATGAGATGAGAGATGTAGCATCATCCCTACATCATTCACTACACCCATCAGGGACACCACCATTATTACCTATACCACTACCTGCACCATCTACTAGCCGCATAGCTGATATTCCCGAGGCTGACACGCCGCCTCGGAAGAGACTACTACTTACTACACCAGACCTGGGTGTGAGGTTGTGAGAGAGGTTTCTGACTGCTGCTCCAGCACAGAGACAGCCAGGACCCACTATGGCCCATAGAGTCGATTGCAGTTTTGTAGACACTATGGAGACCAGGTTTCGAGATACTGAGAGGAGGATGATGACCGCCTTAGAGATGGTCAACATGAGGGTCAGTTACCAGGTAGATGTTCGCAGTAGAGAGAGTTCGGAGTTTCACACACGACATCACGATGCCCAGAAGGACGTGCAAGCTGTGAGAGCTAAGCTTGAGGTATGAGGAGAGAGAGACTTTCTTACGATCAGAGGAGTATGGAGACCCGTCAGGCCTGGCTATGTCTGAAGCTCACAACAAGGGGCTAAGAGGCATGAGATACAGTGTTAAGACTGATGCATCGCCACGAGTGCAAGCGGCAAGGCTGCAGATGATTTGGCTGTTCAGCATATCATGCGTACCCAGGCCTTGGAGGTGGAGCACGCGTTGACACATTGGAGGACACTGGTAGCAGTTCCTAGACTTTGGGGGGGGGTGTATGATTGTAGCTACTATTCAGTCAGTTAAGTTTTTTATGGGTAACTCCCACAGCAGACGTATAGATTACTATGTTTTAATGGTTAGATATCATGGTATAGAACTTTTATTCCATGATTAGCTATCCTGAATAGCCTACAAAGTATTAACGGGTAACTCCCGGCTGGAATGGAGCTTAGTGTATATATTCCTAATTGTAACCTAATCAAGGTGATCATTTTGTATCTAAACCAATCATGTATGTTTTCCAGTTATATATGGAATGGATGTATTATGTCATGTCTATAATCGAATTGTAGTGAATGAAATGTCGATTTAGGTCTATATCATTGTTGATTACAATTCATTTTTTGTAACATTTCACTGTGTGATGGTGACTCACTTTATTTATCATGGATATGTCCATGTCATGGTTAGAATTATGACATCTAACGAGTATTGAATTTTCTTGTGATTGAAGAAAATGGCACCAAAAAGGAGCCAACAAGTCAACACCCGGTCCCAACAACACAGCCCAGAACAGCAGCCACAACCACTAACGTCACAAATCCCAACTCCAATCATGATTGACCAAGGTGTCAGTGCCGCTTTGGCAGCACGTGACGCAACCAGGAATGGCGTTGACAGCCATACTTCGGGAACGGGTGTCAGGGGATCTGAACGCGTTGCTCGAGAGTGCACTTACCAGGATACATGAAGTGACAACCTCTGTATTTCAAGGGCACTGAGGGAGTGGTTGAGTTAACCCAATGGTTTGAAAGGATGGAGACTGTTTTCCGCATAAGCAACTGCTCGGTGGAAAACCAGATCAAATTTTCTACTTGTACTCTTTTAGCAGGTGCTCTAACATGGTGGAATTCCCATGTTATGACTGTTACTCATGATGTTGCATATTCAATGACTGGTTCCGATCTGAGAAGAAGATGACTGACAAGTAATGTCCACAAAAAAAAAAACGAATGATACGCTTGAGGCTGAATTGTGGAACGTAAAAAGTGAAAGGTACTGATGAGGTCAAGTACAACCAACGTTTTCAAGAACTAGTCACTGCTGTGTGTGAGAATGTTTCGCCAAGGAGTCAGACAAAAAATGAAAGGTCAGTCTTTGGAATTGTCCCGACATGATCCATGGAAACCTTGTAGCTTCAAGGCCAAAAACCATGCAAGAGGCTATTGAAATGGCCACTGAACTAATGGACAAGAGAGTCAATACCATTGCAGAAAGACAAGCTGAAAACAAGAGGAAGTTTGAAAACACTTCCCGAAACAATCAGAATCAACAACAACAACAAAATAAGAGGCAGAACACAGGCCAGGCCTACACTGCAGGCAATAGTGACAGGAAATCATACGCCGGGTCTAAACCTCTGTGTTCCAAGTGTAATTACAATCATGAAGGTCCTTGTCTACCTAAGTGCAGTAACGCAAGAGGGTTGGCCATCTGGCCAAGGATTGCAGAAGCCGACCTGCAAATGCTAACAACAACAACCGCAACAACAACAATAATAATCAGAAGGGAAATGGTTGCTATGAGTGCGGAGCTCAAGGACATTTTAGAAGAAACTGCCCAAAACTGAGAAACAATGACCGTGGTAATCAAGCTGGGAATGACAGGGCTCCAGCGAAGGTGTATGTGGTTGGAAATGCGAGGGCAAACCCAGACAACGTCGTTGCGGGTACGTTCCTTCTAAACAACCGCTATGCTTATATCTTACTTGATACGGGTGCCGATCGAAGTTTTGTATCTACTGCATTTAGCTCCCAAATTGACATCACACCATCTACCCTAGATCACTATTATGATGTCGAACTAGCTGACGGGAGGATAATTGGGTTAAACACTATACTTAAGGGTTGCACATTAAACTTCCTAAACCACCAATTCAACGTAAACTTAATGCCTGTAGAACTTGGTAGTTTTGATGCTATAATCGGTATGGATTGGTTGGCGAAGTACCAAGCGGTCATTGTGTGTGCCGAGAAGATTGTTCGCATCCCCTGGAGAAATAAAACCTTAATCATACACGGTGATGGAAGTACCCAGGGAAATGTGACACGATTAAACATCATTTCGTGCACTAAAACGCAGAAGTACATGGAAAAAGGGTTTCCTATCTTTTTGGCACATGTTACTGCAAAAGAGGTTGAAGACAAGTCGGAGAAGAAGCGACTTGAGGACGTACCAATAGTTCAAGACTTTCCTGAAGTATTTCCTGAAGACTTGCGGTCTTCCTCCGACTCGACAGTGAGTTCAAAATTGATTTGTTACCTTGGTGCACACCTGTAGCACGGGCACCTTATTTGTATGGCGCCCTTCCGAAATGAAAGAGTTATCTGAGCAACTGAAAGAGCTATCCGACAAAGGCTTTATAAGACCTAGTTCCTCGCCCTGGGGAGCTCCGGTCTTGTTTGTCAAGAAGAAAGATGGGTCATTCCGGATGTGCATTGATTACCGGGAATTGAATAAACTAACGGTGAAGAACCGTTATCCGCTCCCAAGAATTGATGATTTATTTGATCAGCTCCAAGGGTCGAGTGTCTACCAAAATCGACCCTAAGTTCAGGTTATCACCAACTGAGGGTTCGAGAAGAAGACATTCCGAAGACTGCCTTCAGAACTCGTTATGGCCATTATGAATTTCAAGTTATGCCGTTTGGTTTGACAAACGCACCTGCCGTATTCATGGACCTTATGAATATCCGGGGAATTACAAACCAAAACTTGATAATTTGTGATTGTCTTTATTGACGATATTCTGATATATTCGAAGAACAAGAAAGAACACGAAGAACATCTTAAGCTAATCTTAGAAAATTCTTTAAGAAAGAGGATTGTAATGCCAAGTTTTCCAAATGTGAATTTTGGATTCCCAAAGTACAGTTCCTAGGTCACGTGATCGATAGTGAAGGAATTCATGTGGATCCAGCCAAGATCGAATCCATTAAAGATTGGGCATCTCCTAAGTCGCCAATGGAGATTCGTCAATTTTTAGGTCTTGCTAGGTATTATCGGAGATTCATTAAAGGGTTTTCAAAGATTGCCAAACCGATGACCAAGCTCACCCAGAAGAAGGTCAAGTTTGTTTGGGGCGATAAACAAGAAGCAGCTTTTCAACTACTGAAGCAGAAATTATGTAGTGCACCAATCCTTGCCTTACCCGAGGGAAGCGAAGATTTCATCGCATACTGCGATGCTTCGAAGAAGGGTTTGGGCGCTGTGTTGATACAGAGAGTGGTATTCGCTATTTTATACATACTTTTTACCTAATTAAACGACCCCAAAAGACCAAAAACATATTAAAATGGCAAATATATGCTTGTTTTTGTGTTTGTGTATGTGCCGGTAGAATAGAAAAAAAAAAAGACAAAAGTAAAGAGAAAATGAACGAAAACCGAGCATGATAAGAAATAAGAAAGAATAAAGAGAGCACGAGAAAACGAGTTCGACGGTGCCTTCATCTTTTATTGGGCCGGCCCGACACCATTTATATGGGTCGGACCGACCCATTGTTATGATAAACGCAAAACAATGCCAGCAGCCCAACCACTTGCTCAAGCCCAAAATGAAATATTACTTGGGCTCATATTCAAATCACAGAGATGGAAGAAAAAAAAATGTGCCTTGTACTCACTCAAGATGGAGAGCAGCTAAATATGTGTGAGATTGGGAAACACAGGGGGCACTCCACATTTAAATTATCGCATCCTTTCATTTTTTTTGTTTTTCTTATTTTTTTCATATATAGAAGTAGTGTAGGAAAATCATATTTCTGGAGTTTCGGTGACATCCACCACTCAAATTTTTTATTATTATTTCTAATCTTGCAACATTGTACTCAAGTTACTATTTTATCAACTGCTACAACTTTTAAATTTTTATTATCTTGTTCTTAGCTCTCGAAATAAATGATTTTTTTTTTATTAATAGTTTTGATTTCTTAAATTTTCTATTTTGATTAACTTATCTTTTACAAAAACCAACTATCGTTTTCAAACTGTATTTTGTTATAACGATTAGTTTTCATATTGTTAAAGCTTTAGTGAACTTTTTATGCTATTACTAATACTAATTAGTATAAATTCGTGTAAGTGTTCGGTGATTGAGTGCGGTTACGGACTAACAATGGACAATATACTGGTAAATGAGCTTGGAGATTGGGTATTAATTATAATATGTTTTGGATTTCATCTTATCCGAATTCTTCACATTTGTGACTTTAAATCCCTTCTTCTTATCCTTTTATATTAGTTTTTTTTATGCTTATTGTCAGCCTAGTTTAATCATTATTTGTTGTTGCTTTATATATTGCCGTAGCGAGTTATGCTTATTAGCGAGTAATTTTATATGCTTCTTAAGTGTTAAATTTGTTATTGAATTAAGATGTGATAAACCAAAGAAAAATATTTATAGTGAATTTTATTACTTAAAATATAGTTTTGTTATTCGAGCGGTAAAAAAGCCGTAAGGAATTAATTTAACACATTAATTTATTAATCTAATATCTTAATAAAAGTTGTTTTCAATATAAGCCAACGTTGTGAGAAGATAATTTGTTAGAAAGATATTGGTTCATCAATAAGGACTTAATTAATTAAATCACACTTAAGGATCTAAACAAATCACTTAACAAGCATATCCTTTTTATATATATCTCTTCGTTCGATTGCTTTGCTTATTTGTTAATTAGTATAATTTAGTTTATTATTATTTTATATTTAGTTTAAAATTTTCAAAATAAAAAATATTCGATATTCAAGCATCAAACGAAACGCTCTCGTGAATTTCAAATTCATCTCTCGCCGTGGAAACGACACTCGGAAGATAGACTATTATTTTTTTCTAAAGTGATTTTCTTATCTAACGGGATACTCTCTATACTATTACTATTTGATATTATATATTATATATTTTATCGAACCAGTTTTTTGCGCCGTTGCCTGGGAGAGGTGTAGCGATTTTCACAGGATTGTTCGAGTTAGTGCCTTGAAGATCCTTTCTCTTTTGAAAGTTTATTTTCGTACTTATAAAATATAAAAATTAAAAATAATCAAAAAATTATAAAAATATACAAAAATACACAAAAAGTCAAAATAGTTTTTCTTCTTATTTTATTTTTCCCTTACTTTTTATAAATATTAAATATTAAAAAAAAAAAAATTTCTTTTATTTTAAAAATAAAAATCTAAAAATATTCTTCTCTATCCTCTTATTCGTTTAATTCTTATTCTCTTTACCCTCTTATTCGTTTAATTCTTTTTCTCTTTACCTTCTTATTTATTTAATTCTTTTCTTATCCCTCTAAATTGTTTAATTCTTATGGCGTCATTCGACTATCGTTTAAATCCCCTTTACGCGATTAAAGAATGCTCGTCTTGTGGAACTTTGTACACTGGAGACTGTGGTTGTTCAAAAGGGAGTCTTGAAGACAAGATTCTTGTTTCCGTACCCGACTCGCCTGAACGACCCCTTAAAATTGAAAAATTTTGTCTCGATTGTGGAGACCCGGTTCATGGTCTATATTGTCGAAAGTGCTCTAATACGAAGACCAATGGAGGAAGTTTTTAAGACTTCCAAGACACTTCCAAGTCATCCGATGACGATACTAACTTTGTTAATCAAGAGCCATTCGTTGTCAAACAAGGCCCCGGTGTAAATTCTTCACAAAGTCCTCCACAAATCAACCATCATTGTTGTTACGAGTGTGGTGATTCGTTAGATGGAATCTTTTGTCAACGATGCACTTGTAAGTCTTGTGGGAAAGGTGCTCATATTGGTTATAATTGTCCACCGCAAATTCCGATTATCTCTAATCCGGAACCATGCTACAATCAAAACCTTAATGAGATCCTACAAAATTTGCAAAGTTTGCAACAACAATGTCTTTTTGGTACGTGCCAACAATGTGGTTGTAATGAATATGATGGAGTTTGTTTTTATTGTACTGTTGGAAATGGAACATCAATCAATTTTTCAACTCCGTACTCTTCTAACGATTCTCCAAGTGTTGCAAACCATCATTCACAACCCAAACGTACCATACTACTAGTGAGTTATGTGCACGATCTCATAACGTTTGACGAATGTCACCTCAAGTCCCGTTTGTCTACAATCAGGACCCGTGTTTCAATCAAAGCTTTGATTATTTTCCACAAACTTCATCAAGTTTTCACCAACAATATCCTTGTTGTGAAAATTGCGGGGGTCCTCATGAAATTTACCAATGTCAACCAATGAATGAAGACTATTATCATGAGCAAAATTCTTGCATATTCTAATTCTTTTGGTTTTGACCAATATCAACCCGCAATATACCGTCCACTCATCCAATCTCCAATGTCAAAAATAGCCTTTTCCAAATGCTCAAATGACTTCACAAATCTCAAAAACAACTTTATGGAGCAAATGCATCCAGTGAGATATGGTTGTCAATGATACAAAAGAAGGAAAGAAAGAAAGACGAATTGAAGAAGAGCAAGCGGCTAAAGATCGATATTGGAAGATTCCCGTTTGCTACGATGATGACGATGACGAGGAAAGTTCTATCCTTTGCAAGATAGTTTATTTTCTGAACTTCCTCCGTATGTTGCAAATCACACCCATTCACCAAAAACGAAACTCTCTCATAATGGAAGCTGGGCATCTAGACACTATTCCTGGAAACGGGAATCGACTGAATTAATAAAGTCACAGGTGTCGAGGACCTATGTCCAAACCCACAAGTGAGTCCGAAGATTCTTTTGACCGGTGAAGATGTGAATTTGCCTCCGTATTATGATTTCTTCAAAGTAAACAATGATCTTACTATCTCTTAACCCTCTCATCGATTATCGATGAAAGATTTTACCTCGAGTGATGAGTCATTTCCGAAGAGACGTTCCAAATGAAATTTTAAAATTTCTCTAATCCTCTCTTTGATCTTGATGAAGAAATCACTTCTACATAAGGTTTGATCAAATTGATGAAGAGGTGTTAGGAAAATCCAATTCAATTCCACCGGAATTGAATATCTTTGTTTTAAATGCCAAAATTCGATCCTTTTAGAATCTTTGGCTTCATCGAGATAACTATTCGCTTAATGATTCTCAAAAGATCGATTCTCAGAACAGGCACCACCTTCGCCAGATTATGTTCCAGGCCCAGAGCATGCTGATGATGAGATTGTTGCTGAGAATCAGCCATATGCTGAGGATGCCTTACCCACTGCTCAGTCACCTGACTATGTCCGGGAGTCTGATCCTGAGGCAGACCCGGAGGAAGATGACAATGAGGACCCCGAGGAGGATCCTGTCGATTATCCTGCCGATAGAGGAGATGAAGGAGATGACAAGGAGGGGTCATCAGAGGATGATGACATAGACATCGAGGCAGATGATGATGAGGAGGAGCACCTAGCTCCTGCCGACTCTGTAGTTGTTGCTTTACCAGCTACTGATCAGGCCCCATCTACGGACACCCTGCATATCGTGTGACAGCTAAGATTTCTATTCCAGCTCCAGTACCTACACCAGTATGGTCTGATGCAGAGGTTTCCAGACTTCTCGCTATATCTACTCCACCATCATCACCACTTTCCCCATGGTCTTCACCACTTCCCCAGATACCTTCTCCATTGCTACCACTATCACCACCCTCACCTGTGTTATCTCCAGCATCACCTCCTAGCCCCATTCGTTCATTAGGCTATCAAACTGCTATGATCCGGATAAGAGTTGAGGCCGCATCTACTTCCCATTCTTTACCATTACCACCACCCTTTATACTCTCCCCCACCAGACCAGATACACCATCATTAGGGATACCACCACCCTTGCCCATATCAGTTCCTACTTCATCACCACCATTGCTACTACCCTCTGCTAGTCGTAGGGAGGACAGACCCGAGGTTACCTTACCACCTCGGAAGAGGTTAGGTATCGCTTTTGGTCCTGGATACGAGGTAGGAGAGAGCTCATCTGCTGCTGCTGCTAGACCGGCTGGAGGTCTTAGAGCAGACTATGGCTTTGTAGCTACTATGGATAGGGAGATCAGGCGTGATCCCCAGAAAGAGGTTGGATATGGGATCACTGACTCGTGGGACGAGATAGTTGAGACCCTTTAGGGGGCACCAGTTAGTACTGACATAGAGTTGGGTCGACATATGACAGCATTTGAGACTAGGGTTAGGCAAGACACAGATGAGATTTATACGAGGTTAGACGATGAGCAGAGTCAGAGACAACTATTGGCTGGTCGGCTCAATATGTTGTTTAGAGACAGACGAGCACATGCATATACACGTCATCAGATGGAGACAGAGGCTAGATTGTCCCGAGAGGCTTGGAGGCGATCGATGGATGCCTGTGATCTTGCCCGCGGAGAGGTTATGTCACTACGCACTACCGTACTGGGTCAGATGTCAGAGATTAGAGAGTTGCATGCTGCTGATCGCAGGAGACAGGCTGTGACTTCAGAGATGCTGAAGGCAGACCATAGGAGATCTGCAGAGATGAGAGAGTTGAGGACAGCTGATCATACCCGACAGCAGCAGCTTATACAGACATTGACAGTGATGCAGTCATTACAGGGACAGGTGACCACACTACAAGGACATGTGACAGCACTACAGGGACAGGTTACTGCACTACAGGGACAACAGGGACCCGCTGGAGGTCCTGCACAGCCAGAGCTGCCATAGGAGGCTGGTAGCAGTTCATAGATTAGACCATGTTATGGCTAGTCATTTTATTTATAGCCTACTAAGTATTACGGGTTTAATCCTGGCTAGTAAGGCTTTAGGTTGTTATGTTTATTTTGTAACCTAATCGTTATGATCATTTTGTATCTGAACCATTCATGTATGTTTTCCAATTTATATATGGAATGGTTGTATTATGTCACGTCTGTAATCGAATTTGTTTATGAATGAATGTCGATTTGGTTATATCATTGTTGATTACAATTCAGTTGTATATTTCACTGTGTGATGTGATCTCACTTTATTTATCATGTATATGTCATGTCATGGTTATGATTTTATGAAATCTAACGGGTATTGTATTTTCTTGTGATTGAAGAAAATGGCACCAAAACGAGCCACAAGGTCAACACCGGTCACAACAACCCCAGCCCCAACAGCAACCACCACCACATCGGTCACTAATGCCCAACTTCAGGCAATGATTGACCAAGGTGTCACTGCCGCTTTGGCAGCACGTGATGCAAACAGGAATGGCGATGACAGCCACACTTCGGGAACGGGTGGCAGAAGGACTGAACGCGTTGCTCGAGAGTGCACTTACCAGGATTTCATGAAGTGCAAACCTCTGTATTTCAAGGGCACTGAGGGAGTGGTTGAGTTAACCCAATGGTTTGAAAGGATGGAGACTGTTTTCCGCATAAGCAACTGCTCGGTGGAAAATCAGATTAAGTTTTCCACTTGTACTCTTCTAGCAGGTGCTCTAACATGGTGGAATTCCCATGTTATGACTGTCAGTCATGATGTTGCATATGCAATGACTTGGGCCGATCTGAGAAAGAAAATGACTGACAAGTACTGTCCAAGGAACGAGATGAAAAAGCTCGAGGCTGAATTGTGGAATTTGAAAATGTGATAGGTACTAATGTGGTTAGGTACAACCAACGTTTCCAAGAACTAGCACTGCTGTGTGTTAGGATGTTCCATGAGGAGTCAGACAAAATTGAAAGGTAATAGTCGTGGATTGCCCGCAAGATCCATGAACATTTAGCTTGAAAGCCAAAACCATGCAAAGGCTGTTGAAATGGCCACCTGAACCTAATGACAAGAGGTCAGTACCATTGTTGAAAGACCAAGCTGAAAACCAAGGAGGAAGTTGGAAAACACTTTCCCGAAACAATCAAATATCGACAACAACAAAATAAGAGGCAAAACACCGGCTAGGGCAATACACTTGCTAGACGGGTGATAAGATAACACTATGGGGAGATCTAGACCCCTATATGCTCAAGTGCAATTACCACCATGATGGGTCCGTGTACTCCAAAGTGCTACAAATCAAACACATTTGGCTCACATCGCCCGTACCTGTAGAGTGTGAAAAAAGAAGAAATGCTAACAATACAACAACGAGAAGGCACCGGATCGGGTCTGACGGTCCTACTTTGTTTTGAGTGGGGGGGGCGGAGTTCAGGGATACTTCAAGAAGGAATGTCCAAAGCTGAAGAACAACAAAGGCAACCATGGTAATCAAGATGGGAAGGATACTGCTCCAGCAAAAGTGTATGCGGTGGGACGTACGGGGACTAACCCAGACTCCAACGTCGTGTCGGTAGCGTTACTTCAAAACAACCGCTAATCTTCTGTTTTGTTTTGATACTTGGTGCCGATAGAGCTTTGTGTCGACACCATTTAGTTCCAAATGGATATCCATGCCAGATCTACATTAGTCACTACTATATGATTCCAACCTAGTTGACGGGAGGATAATTGGGTTAAACACTATCTTTAGGGGTTGCACATTAAATCTCCTAAACCACCCATTCAACATAAATTAATGCCCGTAGAACTTGGTAGTTTAACGCTAAATTGATGGATTGGGTTGCAAAGTACCAACAATCATTGTTTGTGCCTGAGAAATCAATCGAATCCCCTGGGGAAATGAAACATTAATTGTTCATGATGACATGAAAGCAACCAGGGACACAAGAACTAGTCCTGCACATATCTCGTACTCTAAAACACAAGAATAGCATGCTAACAGGATGTCCAGTCTTTTTTGGCACATGTCACTACAAATGAGGTGAAGACAATCAAGAGAAAAGCGTCTTAAGGATGTACCCATAGTTCAAGATTTTCCTGTAGGCATTCCTGCGACTTGTCGGGCTCCTCAACTCGACAAATTGGTAATTCTAAATCGATTTGGGTACCTGGTTGGCCGCACCCTAGCTCGGCGCCTTATGATTGGCACTTCTGGAAATGAAAGAGTTATCAGAGCAACTAAAGAACAATCTGACAAAGGCCTTTATAAGACTATTCCTCGCCCTGGACTCAGTCCTGTGTTGTCAAGAAGAAAGACAGATCAATTCCGATGTTTCCATTGATTACCGGGAATTGAATAAACTAACGGTAAAGAACCATTATCCGCTCCCAAGAATTAATGATTTATTTGATCAGATCCAAGGGTCGAGTATCTACTTGAAGATCGACCTAAGGTCAGGTTATCACCAACTGAGGGTTTGAGAAGAAGACATTCTAAAAACCGCTTTCAAAACCCGTTATGGCCATTATGAATTTCAAGTTATGCCATTTGGTTTGACCAACGCACCTGCCGTATTCATGGACCTTATGAATCGGGTGAGCAAACCATATCTGGATAAATTCGTGATTGTCTTTATTGACGATATCCTAATATATTCAAAGAACAAGCAAGAGCACGAAGAACACCTTAAGCTAATCTTGGAATTGCTTAAGAAAGAGGAGTTGTATGCCAAGTTTTCCAAATGTGAATTTTGGATTCCTAAAGTACAGTTCCTAGGTCACGTGATTGATAGTAAGGGTATTCACGTGGATCCCGCCAAGATCGAATCCATTAAAGATTGGGCATCTCCTAAGTCACCAACGGAGATTCGTCAATTTTTAGGTCTTGTTGGGTATTACCGGAGGTTCATTGAAGGGTTTTCAAAGATCGCCAAACCAATGACCAAGCTCACCCAGAAGAAGATCCAGTTTGTTTGGGGTGATAAACAAGAAGCAGCTTTTCAACTGTTAAAGCAGAAGTTGTGCAGTGCACCAATCCTGGCCTTACCTGAAGGAAGCGAAGATTTTATCGCATACTGCGATGCTTCAAAGAAGGGTTTGGGCGCTGTGTTAATGCAAAGAGAGAAGGTGATTGCTTATGCATCACGCCAACTGAAGATTCATGAGAAGAATTATACGACTCATGATTTGGAACTTGGAAGCAGTATGTTTCCGCTCAAGATTTGGAGGCACTACCTGTATGGAACCAAGTGCACGGTGTTCACTGATCATAAGAGCCTACAACACATTCTTAATCAGAAAGAGTTGAACATGAGGCAACGTCGTTGGTTGGAGTTGCTCAGTGATTACGATTGTGAGATTCGTTATCACCCGGGAAAGGCAAACGTTGTTGCTGATGCTCTAAGCAGGAAGGAGAGAGATCAACCATTAAGAGTTCGAGCCTTAGTCATGACTATTGCTTGATCTTCCAAACAAATATTGAATGCTCAGTACTGGAAGCAACGAAAACCAGTGAAACTATCAAGAACGAAGATGTTGGTGGAATGTTGGTTGAAAACGCTCAAAATCCAGAGGCGATCAGACGGAAAAGTTGGAACCACGAGCGGATGGAACTCTAGCCTAATGGCAGAGTTGGCTACCCTGTTATGGCGATTTGCGGACTGTGATCATGCACGAGTCCCACAAATCAAAATACTCTATACATCCGGGTTCTGACAAGATGTACCAAGATATGAAGAAGCTATATTGGTGGCCCAATATGAAAGCCGACATCGCCACCTATGTTAGCAAGTGTTTGACCTTGTCGAAGGTTAGGCCAACAACAAGACCATCAGGATTGTTGGTACAACCCAAGATACCTGAATGGAAATGGGACAACATCACTATGGATTTTGTCACTAAGCTTCCTAAGACGTCGCAAGGCTACGACACCATTTGGGTGATTGTGGACCGACTCACTAAGTCTGCAATTTTCACACCAATGAGAGAGACTGATCCTATGGATAAACTTGCAAGAATATACCTAAAGGAGGTTGTCACGAGGCATGGAGTACCTGTTTCAATCATTTGTGATCGCGACCCGAGGTTCGCATCCAACTTCTGGAGATCACTTCAGAATGCTTAGGACAAATCTGGATATCATTAAATGAGTACTGCGTATCATCCACAAACAGACGGGCAAAGCGAGAGGACAATTCAAACTCTCGAGGATATGCTGCGTGCTTGCGTGATCGATTTCGGAAAAGGTTGGGTTAACCATTTGCCGTTGGTCGAGTTTTCATATAACAACAGTTATCACGCTAGCATTAAGGCCGCACCATTTGAAGCACTTTATGGTCGAAAGTGTCGTTCACCTGTTTGTTGGACCGAAGTTGGAGAAGCTCAAATCCTCGGTCCAGAACTAATTCAAGAGACGACTGAGAGAATCGTCCAAATCAAGCAAAGGATGCAAGCCGCTCGTGATCGACAGAAAAGTTACGCCGATCTGAAGCGTAAACCGATGGAATTCCAAGTCGGGGATAAAGTTATGCTTAAAGTTTCGCCTTGGAAAGGGGTCGTACATTTTGGCAAACGGGGGAAGTTAAACCCCAGGTATGTTGGACCTTTCAAGGTGTTAGGAAAGGTTGGAGAGGTTGCTTACAAACTCGAGCTTCCAGAAGAGCTAAGTAGGGTTTTTCACAATACCATTTCCAAGTAGCAAATTTGAAAAGTGCTAATGTCCTACGGATCCGTTAGCCGTTCCGTTAGATGGACTTCATTTTGGTGACAAGCTTCAGTTTGTTGAGGAACCTGTTGAGATCGTGGACCATAAAGTTAAACGGTTGAAGCGAACCCGCATTCCATTAATCAAGGTTTGATGGAACTCCAAGAGAGGTCCTGAGTTCACGTGGGAACATGAAGACCAATTCAAGAAGAAATACCCACACCTCTTCACCAAGATCGCACCGTCGTCAAGTGCTGCATCGTAAGCCTTAAGGACAAGGCTCGTTTAACGGGGGAAGTCTATAACACCCTGTGTTTTCAAGTCATTGACGACGTCGATAAATCTATTATGTATCTTTTGTATTGTACGCGTTTGTTTTAAATCGTAAACGTTAAGCTAAATCGCGTAGGCTAAAAATTAGCGTTCAATGTAAACGGGCACCAAAAAATTAAAAGTTTACATCAATCAAGTATTAAATAATTATTTTGAGAATAATTATGGTCCTTGGTTATTTTATTTTATTGGTTACGTAAAGTGTATACGTTTCGCGATAAATTAAGTTTAGGCATACCCGGAACCACAAAAATAATTCTATGCTTCAACAAATACCCACGTTTATACCCAATACCCAAAATTTACTCCATATTATCACCACATTGTACATATGGCTGGCTAAGGATAGCAATATCCATAAGAAAACCAAAATATCTATGTTAAGAACATCCCTCCATGTTTTCATGGGATGTTCTCAACTATTAGGGAACAACAAGTGCATATGGCCCATTCCTAGGACCATAATGTCTCCTCAGACCCTCCATATGTTTTTTTGACTTACTATGCAATCTGTTTGACTATAGACTTATATGTATAAGTAACTTATGAGAGATAGCTCACACATGCATAAACACTTAGTAAAAAAATCACAAAACTCTTCCTTTGGTGCTTCTACAACCCACGACTCAAACACCCCTTTTGTTGCAATCTATACCCAATTTTCTACAACTACATCAACCACACCTATACACATCATATCTAAGACATTCTAAGATGTTTCCCTAGTAGCTAACCATTTTCCAGCATTATCAAGAAAAGAGAATTAGGTTTTCCACTTGGACAACTAGGGTTAATATTGGGGAAAGCTTTGGTTTTCTAGTCAAACAAGGGTTTAGATTGTTTAGTCATCATCTTCATTCACCAAAAGGTAATCTTGAACTCTTTATGAATCTTACATTTACATTAATATGCATATGTTTAATTCTTTATAGCTTGAATCACCATTTAGATTTTTCACATGTAAATGAGTTTTTTTACTTGAAATAATCATTTTTGTACACTTAGAATACATGTTTTGATGTTACTAATATCATGTTAACAAGACGAGAAAGGACGGTACCTCATTGTTTGTGTAAAAATGAATTAAGTACAAATTAGGGTGATAAAGGTTTCATAATATGTTAACAAGTAAAGGAAAAGGTAAATTGATACATTGTTATGTTGATTATGGACATGTCGTAATGTCATATGATCATTACAATTAAGTTATAACTAGATGTACGACTTGTACACTTATGTTTATTATGTAAAAATGGTTAATATAAAAACTATGATTAATGGTTAAATTCAAAAGTTATTGTTATAAATAATGATGAACTTATAAATTGGGACAAATGGACATTGTAAGGGATTAATGGACTTTAATATACTATGATATATTTCATATATGTGAATATAAGGGCAAGTGGTAAAAGTATTTAAAGTGAATAGTATGGAAACAAAGGTTAGAAATGGAACTTAACAAAGTCCATGCAAAGATTCTATCCGAAATCTTGTAAATAACATATTATTTTTATATTTTTATAAAATTCTGGCACATCGATGATGATTTCGAAAAGTTAAGAAACTTGTCAACGGATAAATAACGAAAAATTTACGCTAAGTTACGATTTATACGTTTATTACACGTATTTATAAAAGAATTTTTTATAAAAACAATTTCTAAAAATTATATAAAACAGCAAGGTTGAGTATATTGACAGATTACACATATTTTTAGGATTCCAAAATGATAAGAATCGTAATTTTTTAATTAATAACGAACGAGTTATGAATTTCGCGAGTTTACGACAATTAATACTTTTATAAAACTATTTTTATAAAAGTTACTATTCATGACAGAAATAATTATTTTTGTAAACCTCATAAATAAGTAGAACTTTCATGCTATGAGAACGTGCTCGAAAGAATCGCCAAAAAACGGAGCTATAACGAATAAAATACGACGATTACGGGTTTTACGACAACAAAAACGATATAAGATAACTCATGATCTGGTGTGAACAGTAAAAGTTACTGTTCACCAGAGGACCAAAAATATAAAAATGTCAATTTTTGATAACTCGTCTTAGTACGAATACATGGGCATAAGAAACGCAAGAAACGGACTTAAAACATGAAAGTTATGACGTTTTTACCAAAAGTATGTTTATAAATGTTTTGATTTTATAAACCTGATTTCACTCAAACATTTAGATGGGTGATTAAGCTATATAGATCAAGCATGGTAGTAAATTTACCCATGTGAGTAGTACTATAAACGACCTTAATTTGAAATAGTTGCCATCTGACGATTTGCGTGGCGCATTATCTGTGATATTCTTGTTATTCGCTCACTAAAGGTGAGTTCATAGCCCCACGTTTTACATGCTTTTGTTTTATAAGTTTTTGGGGTGAAAAACATGCAATGCTTTAAAATTGGACACAAGTGGTTAAAAGTTTCATGTTATGATTACGTGTTGCCTAAGTAGCGAATAACCCATATCTGAGCGCCATTATAATAACTATCAATAGCGGGATTGTAAGCGCGAAAGTTATTAAAGATCTATTGGTTTGACAACCCCGTTCGGGTGATTAGCTATCACTGGACAAACGAACGTATACCATGTCGAATATAGGATGTTGCGGGTTAAACATCTCCACGGCAATATTAACCGATTTTATTTGGGTATTCATTCAAGGTCAAGCTTCAGTGTCATGAGCTTAGAGCAACGTAATTACATTTATATGATGTCTGCATCTGTTGCATTATCATACAATTGGGAAATCTTGTGGTCCTACAATATATGATTTATCAAACCTATGAATTCACCAACATTATTGTTAACGTTTTAAAGCAATGTTTTTAGGGGATCAGTAAGCACGAGGTGCAAGGGATACATTGGTGGTTTTGATTGGGATATCATGCATTAAAGATTTTGTCGCATTACATTTTGTATAACTGTATGGGCTAGAAATCTTTGTACTTTGAACAAGTGGACAAGTGAAGCTTCGGCTTATGTAACAAATACTTTGTTAAATCCAATGTATCAGTTTTTAAATGACTTTTTGGTCGTTCTATATATATCTTGTGTTATTGATCTGAGAAGTAACACGCCTCGGACCCTTATTCCGCTGCGACCCAATTTGGGGGTGTTACAGTAAAGATAACGGTTTCGTTATGAGATAACGGTTTTGGTAAAAGATAACGGGTTCGTTATAAGATAACGGTTTTGAGAAAAAAAGTAAATGTTTGGTGATAAGAAAAATGGGGTTTTGTAACGGTATTGAGAATCTTGGTGTGTGTAAAGACGAACACTTGTACAATAAGACAACTTTGCATAAATATTAATAAAGTGTCATAAATGATTAGGTCGTGGCCGGGTACTGCTGTGCGCTTGCGTTGAGATTATTTGTGCTTTGAGATTGAGATTTGTGTGGTTTGTATTTTGCTATTTGAGGTGAGTTCTCGTAGCCTCATTTTTCTAACGTTTTTTTGTTGGAGGAAAATGATACTCAAATGTGTTTTGAACGGTTTTGAATTGAATTGTGCAAAATGTGGTTTTGTTTTTGAGACACGATATGTGCTTATGACTGCCATGTGAATACTATGTGTTACATGATTGTATGGTTCAGAGGGGTACGCCTATCCTAGTATTTGTATGATTGTTTGGATCGGACGGGTACGCCTACCTAGTATATGTGTAGTTATTGGAGCGGATGTGTATGCCTACCCTGGTATGTGTGAGGTCCTGCCCTAATTTAGTGCTCCAGCTGGTAGGCCCTTTAGGTGCGGAAGTGACATATGGGTGATATGACTAGCCGTGATTGTCTAGGTTTGTTACATGACTACGGAGATGTTATGTCATGGGTTGTTGCAATATATATATATATATATATATAATATACATAATATATATATATATATATATATATATATATATAGATATAATCACTGTGATATTTCACTATTTGTCCACTATTTTGAAATTATTGGCACAAAGCTTTTGGACTAAATTCAAACCTACAGCTCATCCAACATTGTGTTGACGTTGTTCGATAATCATTTTTAGGTGTGTTAATTAAAGGTATATGAATGGTGTTAGAAGAGCAAAGACGTAGCCCAAGGGGTCTGGGTAGAGATAGGTTTTGATTATTTAATTTTGTCAAGTATTAACTTGTAAAATTTATGTAACCCAAGTTTCATTTCTTTGTAAAAAAAATTTGTAAAGTGTATGATCTTGTACTCTTGGCGAAGTACGTATCGTCGAATCCCGTTTTTCCGCCACTGACGGGGGGGGGGGGGGGGGGGGGGGGGGTGTGACAATCATATTTTGTTGTTCAATATATGCATAAAGTTGATCATAATTTGACGTATGCAAATCTCTTGCTAACTTAACACTAGTCACAAATTTACCCCACTCGGGTGGAAGACTGTTTAGAAACTTAGTATTCACTTGAACCGGTTGTATTGTCATTTAAATGATGTTCATGTCATTGATGAGTTTAGCAAACCGCAAGTAGTACTCATACAATGTTTTCACCCTCACCTGAGAAAACTTACCAAACTCGGTCATAATAGGTTACACCACGTACTAGCCTTTGACAATGACTGTGCCTTGCATAAGTAGCGTTAACTCTGTCCCCATATCTCCTTTGCAACGTTGTGAAATTGACGAGAGAGTAAACATCTGGTGGAAGACCTTAAAGAACAATGTTGGTATTCTTGAGATCACAATCAGCTTGAAGCTTTTCTTTGTCGGATAATTCTTCATAAGTCTTCGGTCTAACATTGCCATTCTCTTATTCAACAGTAGGCCAGATAAGTGGGCCGTTTTCAATTGAGTTAAGTATTATTAGTTTGTGATCCTTACCTTGAATGTAGAGTTCCATACGACTTTTCCAGGACTCATACATTGGTTAGTCAAGCATAGGAGGACGATTGTCAGCACCGACAACATCATAAATTCAGCTAAGGTATACATTTTGAAGTGATTGTAGTAAGATACACTCTTGATCGAACAGTGATAAAGGAGAATAGTGTTAAAGAGTTGTTGTTGAAGGTGATTAAGATTGTTTTTCCATAAGATTTTACAAATCTTAACTAAAACCACCAAGTTATTTCATGGGATTTACAAAGTAAGACAAATCGTAGAAAAGAATTTTTTTCTGATCAGTGTAATATTCCGCAGGAAATATGAAAATGTAATGTTTCGTAGCTTTTATGTCAATGTAATGTTTCGCAGGATTTAAGTCAATCTAATGTTTTGCATGGTTTATGTAAATTGGACAGAGTTTTGGTTTGCACAATTACGTATTTCGCACGTTTGTTACACAACCTGCTTCGCACACCTATTACACTACATAAATCGTATATATGTTCCCAAACATATTTCGCACAACATATTTCGCACAACTTGGAAAAAATTAAGCAGAGTTTTGTTTAGCAAAAACACGTATTTCGCTTGACACAAACACTTGAAATAAATTGCACGATTTACGTATTTCGCATAATTACATAAATCACACAACCTATCATAAACCGCACATGTATTCTGCAGACTTACGCATTTTGCACCCTTCTAACTAACGTATTCCGCAGGCTTCAAAAAAACGCAAAACCACGTAAAAATCTCCTAAAATACCATTTTTGACGTTTTACCTTTAATTTTCTTGTACAACTAAGTATCTTAGGCCTAGATCTTGCTTAAAAACATAAACTTTAAGGTTTTTAAACACAAAAATCCGTGTTTGATCTTTGCGAGACTCATGACCCAAAACCTCAAAAAATGATGATCAAAACAAGATAAAAACGCACACGATCTCATGATATCACCCCATGGCAATTGATACCAATTGTAAGATATCAAACATACAATCTAAGATGACTAGATGATAAGGAAATTCTAGAGAGAGAAAGAGGAGGTTGGAACACTTAGTGAGAGAAAGAAAATGTATTATGCAGATGAACCAACAACCCAATCCAAGGCATAGAGAGGGTATTTATACCCTTACATAGACGCGGTCAACAAAAGCGGTATCTTATATTGACCCGGTTAGCTTAGCTAAGTTCCAAATATTATACTACGAGCTATTTAACGAATATTGGAAGTAACCGAGACTTTTTTGTATTCCTAACAGAATGGTTTTTCTGCGACCCATGGCATGGTTTTATGATAATCTGCTGGGAACGGTGCCATGAATGGAATAGCTTTCATTTTTCCTTTTTCGCGCATGACGTGAATTTACTCACTTGACAGCTTATTTAGTTGCTCCTTATCATGGTAAAGTTTAACACGGTGTCCATTGACAATACAGCTTCCTCCATGTTTGTCATATAACTCGACATAACCGGATGGAAAACCATGTTTCACCATGAATGGTCTATACCATTTTGATCTAAGTTTTAGGGCTTTAAACTTGTATTTGGAATTGTATAAGAGAACTTTGTCTCCGGCTTTGAATTCTTTTTGGATTCTAAGTTTCTTATCATGATAAGCCTTAGTTCGAGATTTGTAGAGTTTGGATTTCTCATACGCTTGGAGTCTCAATTCATCAAGTTCATGTAGATAGTTTTTCATATATCACACTTTAAAAACGGATTTAAAACGACCAAGTTATGGCCAAATGAAACTTGAAACATTTTTGGGCAAAATCAAATGAATAGTTGCTGATGTGAATAGTAAAACTTTTCGGACACTTTCAGACATTTTTGGACTTTCTAAACATTAGTGAAACATATAGTAACACTTATATATTGATTGGTATTGTTTAATGACGTCGTCAACATATTTTGGGAAAAGCGATAAAGTTACTAAAAATAGTAAGTTTGGTAAGAATTTAGCGGAACGGACTTGAAAGTTAAGTAATTAAGGCTAGTTAGTGCGTTTTGACTTATGGAAACTTAACAAATGTAGGGGACGGTATTAACGTCCCGAAACTAAAAACTTTCCTAAAATAGAAACTTACTAAAAATGGAAACTTTTGGATAAACGTCGAAACTTAACGAAAAACTATATGATTTCATTTCATCATGTTTTGTTAAACCAACTAAAGCAAACACACATGGATGTCTTTTGGTGATGAACATATTGTGCAATTCTTGACATACTTTCCGTGTTTCTGAGACGCGTTATTATTCTAGGTCGCGGCTAGATTTCTATATCACCTTTTACTTGCGTGATTATCATTTGCTCATTTTGCTAAGGTGAGTTCATAGCCCCATGTTTTACTACTTTTGCTTTACTATTTTGGGGTGAGAAACATTGCTTGTTTTCAAACTATGGACACAGTTACTTTACGTTTTCTTTTCCTGATTACGTTTTGCCTAAGTAGCGAATAGACCACTAATGCCCGCATTATCATGAACCGTCAATCGCTTAACCGACCGTACTGGTTAAGTGAGCGCGAATGTTGTAAATAGATCTATTGGGAGTAATTATCCCTATCCGGGTAAGTAGCGCTTACTAGTTTTGGAGGTCCCGAACAAACGAATATATACCATGTCGGAATGTCAATAGGTGATCTTGGTCAGATACCTCTAGGGCGTGGAATACTATTTGGCATATAAAATGCTTCCTTTTAAATTAAGCTTCGGTGTCATGAGCTTAGTGCAACAACAAATACATTCTTTTTTATGTGAAGTTGTATCTGTTATAACTGTCATGTGTGTACTGTGAACTTGTGGTCCACTTTTAATACTAAATTCAAACCTATGAATTCACTCAACTTTATGTTGACCGTTTTAGCATGTTTTTCTCAGGTGCTTAGCTGTGGATGTCTTTGCTTGCTATTTGGTGTCGCTATGCATTGGGCCAATTTTCAAGAAACGTTATTATCTACTGTTTAAACATCGTTGTCAATTTTTGAAATTTTTATTTGCTTCCGCATATTATCTTTAAACTTATGTCAAACTTTATCTATTTTAATTAATGCAACGATGTTGGATTTTCAAACGTACCCTTAGAGGTCGTTCTTTGTATCTTGTGTGATGTATATTATGACGTCACGCCCCCGGACACTTGTTTCCGACTAGGCCCCGTTTGGGGGTGTGACACTACTGCTAGTACAAAAGTTACTATTGTTAGTACAAAGTTAATACTGCTGAGGAGTTAATGCTGCTAGTGAAGAAGTTAGTACTGTTGAGTTAGTTAGTACTGCTTATGTGATTTGTATGAGATATTTTGGTAAAAGATATGTATAAGTTATTTGTTTAGAAGATTATGATTACTTAGGAAAGTATTGTAAGCCGTTTAGGACTCCTTGGTGTATAAAAGGAGGTCCTAGGGCATAGAGATTAAACATACACCAATACACATATCTTTAGTATAAAAAATGAGTCATTCATAGAATTATCATAGCTTCAAGGTTTTGTAACCCTAATACTATTAAGAGTATTCGTATTATTATCATTAATAATATTGGATCTTATTTGTTTTGAATTACTGTTTCATTGATAGTTCTTCTTAATATTAAAGATTAGATTCCACATAATCTTTAATACATTCAAACAAAGTTTCTACTATAGTTGTGTTAGATTTATCTAATATAACTAAACCTTAAACAAGCTTTTAAGGAATTCGATCTATTAAAGTGGGATCAACAGAAGACATTCCAAAGACAGCATTTAGGACTCGCTATGGTCACTACGAGTTCCAAGTAATGCCGTTTGGCTTGACTAACGCACTGGCAGTATTCATGGATTTGATGAATCGGGTGTGCAAACCGTACCTAGATAGATTCGTGATTGTATTCATCGATGATATTTTGATCTACTCCAAGAGCAGAAAGGAGCATGAAGGGCACCTTAAGTTAATTCTAAGGTTACTTAAGAAGGAGGAGTTGTACGCCAAGTTTTCAAAGTGTGAGTTTTGGCTGCCAAAGGTACAATTTCTTGGTCACGTGATTGATAGTGAAGGCATTCACGTTGATCCAGCTAAGATTGAGTCCATCAAGGATTGGGCGTCACCCAAGACACCAACCGAGATTCATCAATTTTTAGGTTTGGCCGGTTACTACCGACGATTTATCGAAGGTTTCTCGAAAATCGCTAGGCCTATGACGAAGTTGACTCAGAAAAGCGTAAAGTTTGATTGGGAAGAAAAGGCAGAGGCTGCGTTTTAGCTGTTGAAACAAAAATTGTGTAGTGCGCTGATTTTGGCTTTACCCGAGGGAAGTGAGAACTTCGTGGTATACTGCGATGCTTCGCATAAAGGGTTGGGCGCGGTTTTGATGCAAAAGGAGAAGGTCATAGCTTACGCATCCCGCCAACTCAAGGTTCATGAGAAGAACTATACTACATACGACCTAGAGCTTGGTGCAGTAGTGTTTGCTTTGAAGATGTGGAGACACTATCTGTATGGCACGAAGTGTGTCGTGTTCACTAATCACAAGAGTTGCAACACATTCTCAATCAGAAGGAGCTGAACATGAGACAATGACGGTGGTTAGAGTTGTTGAGCGACTACGACTATGAGATTTGATATCACCCAGGAAAGGCGAACGTGGTGGCTGATGCCCTGAGCCGAAATGAGAGAAGCAAGCCGCTACGAGTTCGGGCCTTAGTTATGACTATTGGTTTGAACCTTCCTAAGCAAATTCTGACTGCTCAATCGGAAGCCAAAAAAGAAGAGAACTTCATCAACAAAAAATTTCATGGTATGATTAACAAGCTAGAACCTCGTGCTGACGGAACGTTATGTTTGAACAATCGAAGTTGGATTCCGCATTTTGGTGACCTGAGAGCTTTGATTATGCATGAGTCTCATAAGTCAAAGTATTCCATCCATCCTAGATCGGATAAGATGTACCAAGACCTGAAAAAGCTGTATTGGTGGCCCAACATGAAAGCAGAAATTGCCACCTATGTGAGCAAATGTTTGACGTGTGCCAAGGTTAAGGTAGAATATCAGAAGCCGTCCGGTTTGTTGGTTCAACCAGAAATCCCACAATGGAAATGGGAGAATATCACGATGGATTTTGTGACTAAATTACCAAAGACGGTAACCTGTCAAGACACGATTTGGGTAATCGTTGATCGTCTCACTAAGTCTGCTCATTTCTTACCTATGAGAGAGGATGACACGTTAGAGAAGTTAACGAGACAGTACTTGAGGGCAAGTCTTATATAGCAGTGTACATGCTATCTTTCAGTATTAGCTTCGGTGTCATGAGCTTAATGCAATGTAAATGCCTCTTTATGTGAAGTTGTATCTCCTATAACTGTCGCATACGTTTTGATAATCTTGTGGTCCACATTAATTATGTTTGAACTAAACCTATGAATTCACCAACTTTAGGTTGATGTTTTAAGCATGTTTTTCTCAGGTGCTTAGCATGGATGTCGTTGCTTGACTTATGTGAAGTCTATTTGCCCGGACCGGTTTACATCAAATTTATCTATGTCTTTAAATACCGTTGTTGAACTTATTTAAGCTTCCGCATTTTAACTCTTGAATCTTTTAAATTTGATAGATGTAAACTTATTAATATTTTAAATTTATGCAACAGTGTTTATTTTTAAAACGTACCCTTAGAGGTCGATTTTATGCTTTGTACTTGAGATATTCAGTGACGTCACGCCCCCGGACGCTTAATCGGACGGGACCCTATTTGGGGGTGTGACAGATTGGTATCAAGAGCCAAGGTTATAGAGAACCAGGTAGTATAAACTAGGTCTGGTCTATAACCAGTATGTGATCCTACGTGATTATATGTGCCTTACGTGATTTTACATATACGTAATATGTATATGTACTATGTAATTAAATACTAAGTATAACTAATATTACTATAATTATATTGCATTCTTTTCGCGGTACTTCATCCGATGGTTTATTCATTCACTCATTCATCTATGCATTCATTTACCCATTCATTCATTCGTTCATTTACCCATTTGATCATTCTTTTCCCGCATCATGCATGGTTGGTATAAAGGATATTTATATAAACTTTTGCTTGTGCAGGTCATGGCTATCTCTGTTATCTCAGTTTCATCAGATTCGTCTGAGGAGAGTGTGGGGACATCTACTGGACGAGTTATCTTGTTTGGTACTATCCCTACCACTATCCCTGACACTACACCTTCTGTGATTCCACCTACTACCCATATTGATACCACACCGATACCTATTGTTTCACCCACTATACCACCATCACCTGATTATACACCCGCATCACCTGATTATTCACCCGCATCTGATACGGAGTTTGATCCATCCGAGGATCCATCATCAGATCATATACCACCACTACCAGCTACTTCACCATTTCTTTCATCGACCGATGATTCTTCAAATAGTGATACACCTGATACACCACCATCACCTACCCATGGTACACCATTCACTGAGACTACCCTTTCTACTTAGAGTTCACCTGTATCATCTGGTGCACTTAGACGTCGAGTCATGGTTCTTGCACCTAAACAGCCTATTCCTCATGGTCGACCGTACCGCTACCATCTTAATGGGCCGGTACACATGATGACTGCGAGGAAGAGGGTTGGACCGTTACCCACTCATCGTCTTGCTGTGAGACATTCAGTTGATTACTCTTCTTCAGATCATTTTTCTTCGGAGGATTCTTCGAGGGATTCATCATCGAGTTCATCATCAGAGTCTTCTTCGGATTCTTCTGCGGATGCTTTATCTGATTCTGCATCTAGTCGTTCATCTTCTGATCATTCATTACCCACACCATCATCGGGTATGAGACCTAGTCATCATTTATGTTCATTGGTACCGAGTATTCATCGTTCATCTGCTGCTATTTCTGAGAGACCATCTCATGATTCTTCTTCTGCGAGCCCTTCTCGCAAGAGGAGTAGATCCCCTGCTGCATCTGTACCGTTATCTTCACCTACCCTTGGAGCATTGTCTTATGCACGTGCTGATCTTTTACCATCACCTAAGAGGATTAGGAGTCCTAAGACAGCTACGGATTTAGAGGGTTGTTCGGAGGATAGTTTTGAGCCATATGTACCTAGAGAGGCTGGATTGGGAGTTGACTTTGAGGATGAGAGTTCTGAGTCATCTAGGCATAGAGGGACTGATTTAGAGATGGATGTTGATGTTGTGAGGAGTGATGGGATTGATATTGACCCCGAGATTCAGGCAGAGATTGACGAGTGTATCGCTTATGCGGATGCTCTTAGAGATAGAGGGATTGATGCTAGAGTTGTAGTTGAGGCTATTGATCGAGAGGAGATTGAGACGAGTATGAGAGGCCCAGTTGAGGTTAGAGTGGATAGAGTTACTCACCCAGTGGTAGCTGAGGATATTCCTGAGCCTGCTCAGGAGGGAGCTGTAGAGGTCACGTATGAGACATTAGGAGATTTAGTTCAGAGGTTTCATGATCATACTGAGGAGATTTCGGTTTGTCGTGTTCATGCTATTGAGAGTGTCCAGAGGGATCAAGGACACAGGATCATAGCGACATGACATTAGAGTGCTGATATGTCGGAGAGGATCCGAGAGCTGGAACGGGATAATATGAGACTTAGAGACATGATGGATGTTGCGAGCCAGAGAGTTGCCCGGTCACAACGTAGGGAGTTACGTGTTCAGAGGGAGATGAGATAGATTCGGCGTTTCAGATTTTATGACTGTATGAGGATTGCTAGGCTTGAGGCTTGTGCCAGGAGGCATTTGGGTTACCGTTCTTAGATTATTCCTTGAGTATCTTAGTGTTGACTTATAACACCTAGTAGTAGCTAGTTATCAGGGATTTGTAAATCCTATATTTTGGAACCATGTTGTAACCCTTAGTATTGATGATATGAAATCTAATGTTACCATTCCATGTTCGATATTCTTAACTTAATGATATATTTTATTTTGCTTATTGCATATTGTATTATTACTAAATCGTGGCATTATCATGAAGTTATTATGATTTTGTATTTCCGTATAATAATACTTGTTATTTTCGAACCCTATTAACAATATCGTATCGCTATGGAATTTCATCCTGTTACGTATTGTTATGCTATAAGACAATGCCTAACACTCGATCTAGAGCATCAAGGACACGTGAAGGAATTAACGAGCACATTGATCGCCAAATGGCAGGAGCGTTGGGAGCTCGTACCACTGCCAGGAACCTTGAACCCCTTATGAGAGACATGGGGTGGTCAAGAGGAAGTAAATGGAAATGGAGGAAATGGAAATGAAGGAAATGGAAATAGAGGAAATGGAAATGGTAATGAGAATGAAGTAGGAAATGACTATAACTTCGAAAGATTTGTGCCTGCTCGAGAGTGCACATATCAAGACTTCCTGAAGTGCCAGCCACTTAGCTTTAATGGGACAGAAGGAGTTTTTGGGTTTGTAGAATACTAGTAATCTTAAGATCAACCAAGAACAATAAGTGAGATGTGGGTTGGATTGTTAGAGTGAAACTTGGATGGA
>BQNB010056008.1:0-38846 GCA_026074375.1 Tanacetum coccineum
GATGAAGGTTTGGGTGCTCAGGAGGATGCATCCAAACAGGAGAAGAGTATTGAAGACATTGACAATGATGCTGAAGTTTCTTTAGTTAATGAAACTTAGGGGAGGTCAGATGATACAGAAATGTTTGACACAGATGCTCTTATTAGTGATGAAGTTTTTGCTGAAAATGATATGACTGAAAAAGAGCATGATGTGATTCCTAAAGAGGTTAGTGTTGCTGAAACACTTACTACTGTTGGTATTAAAATTCCAGTTAGTACTGCTGCTCCCTCTACTACTGCTGTGTCACCACCTGTTATAACTGAAGTAGATATTACCTTAGCTCAAACATTAGCTGAATTGAAGAGTGCAAAATCTAAGGTTGTAATACAAGAGCCAGTACAGAGTATAGTCACAACAGCACCTTCAACAATTCTCAAAGCTAAAGGCATTACATTTAGAGATGCTGGTGAAACCACAACAAGAACACCAACATCAGTATCTTCTTCAAGCATTAAGGATAAAGGGAAAGCTAAGATGGTTGAACCTGAAGTTTCTTTGAATAAAAAGGATCAAATAAGGCTTGATAAAGAGCTTGCAAGAAGGCTAGATGCTGATGAACAAGAAGCAGCAAGGCTTGAAAGAGAGGATGTTGAATTACAAGAACAAGCCACTCTAGTAAAAATTAAAGAATGGGACAATATGCTAGCTATGATGGATACTGACTATGAGCTGTGTAAAAGATTACAGGAGCAAGAGCAAGGTGAATTGACTATTAAAGAAAAGTCAAAAAAAATTATGGAACTAATGAATGAAAGGAAGAGATACTTTGCTAAGTTAAGAGCAGAAGAAAAGAGAAGAAAACCACTAACAAAAAGACAGAGAAGGAATCAAATGTGCACTTATTTGAAGAATATGGGAGGATTTACTCATAACCAATTGAAGAATAAGAGTTATAAAGAAATCCAAAAGGCTTTTGATAAGACAATGGGTTGGATAAACAATTTTAAACCCATGGATTCTGAAGAAGTAAAAAGCAGTGAAAAGAAAGCTGAAGGCAGCAGAAAGAAATCAATTGGTAAGAAAAGAGCAGGGAATGAGCAGAAACAAGAATCTTCCAAAAGACAAAGAATGAAGGATGATAAAGAGACATATGAGCATGAAGAAGCTGAAGAAGATGATGAAGCTGAGATGAAAAAGCATATGGAGATAGTTCAAGATGATGAGGAAATAGCAATTGATGCTATACCTCTAGCTACCAAACCTCCAATGATTGTTGAATATAAGATTGTTAAAGAAGGACAGAAGGGATTCTATCACTTGATAAGAGCTGATGGAAGTTCAAATAGGTATTCATCAATGATTAAGATGCTTCAGAACATTAATAGAGAAGACTTAGAGACTCTCTGGAAGTTGGTGAAAACTAAACATGGGAATACAAGGCCAGAGGATGATTATGAAAGAGTGGTGATCTGAAAGTAATGTTTGAACCTGACATAAAGAGTGAAGTATGGAGGAGTCTACAGGGATACAAAGTGACTGTTTGGAAGCTGTTTGATTCTTATGGAGTGCACTTTGTGAGATTTAAAAATCTACACATCTTTATGTTAGTTGAGAAGAGATATCCCCTCACACCAATAACAATCACAAATATGCTCAACAAGAAACTTCAAGCTGATTATTGGAATGAGATGTGCTACCAACTACTCAAAGCTCATGGTAAAGCAGCAAAAGGGGTCAATGAAGTGTTTGAATGCATCTTCCTGATAGTGATAAAGACTTTTAATGAAGAAACTTGAAGATTTAGAAGATGAACATCAAGTTTAGGGGATGATTATTGGGACTTAAAGACTTTAAGATGATTCTTAGAGTTACTACTGCTCAGGTATATATTAGTGTTGTCAAGCATAACTTTGTACTGTTGGTGATACTAATGAAAATTATGCTAAGTAGTTAGTACTGGTCTGATATAAAGTTACTACTGTTAGTATAATTAGTATTGCTAGTACTAATGTTACTACTGCTTATGTTTATTAGTACTACTGGTACAAAAGTTAATGCTGCTGGATTACAACTGCTAGAAGAGTTACTACTGTCAGAAGGATAAAGACGAATAAAGAGATAAAGGATTGTTGGAGACAAGAATTACTTACACAAAGTAGTATTGAGTTATTTTTGTAAGAGATATGTATAAAAAATGTATATTTCTTTAAGAGATTGTGTGTGCTTTTTAGAAAAGATCCATGATTTCTTAGGAATGTATTGAAGCCTTGTAGGTCTCCTGGTGTTATTAAAGGTGGTCTTAGGGTTATAACATATTTCATTGTTCACAATAACGTGTCTGTATAGCTTCATTGGTTGTATACCTCTTAACACTGTCAAATGTGTCACGTTCTTAATATATTGTGCTATTTATTTGTATTTGGTTATATTTTTGTGTGTTTAAATTCATTCATTGTTGTTATTCTTCTTAGTGGTATAACTAGCATCCGCATAGTTATATCAGAACTCCTCAAAGTTTCAATTCTTCAGTACTTGGAATTTATTCCAAGGTTACGAATACCTTACATCAAGCAGCTAAGGAGTCTATAAGATCTATTTATTAGGATTCACACAATTGAGTCTTGTATCATTTTTCCTTTATCCTGTCAGAATTGTTAAGAGGATAATTCGCCTTGAATTGATTGTAAAAAGATTAGATACTAGACCCTACATCACGTTATGATATTTCCAGTTCATCGACTTACATCTACTAATGTGCTCACTGATACTCGTTAATAAACCACTATTATTGACTTAAAGATATATTAATTACAATATGGTGTATATATTTATATAACACCCCATAGTAATTTCTCATCAACCTATTTTACTATTGATCCTCAAATTGTACGGGGATAACTACTTTTTCGCTATTTTTACTATTTACTTGCATGTCAACTATGTCATATATAATGTAATTTGCATAACTAAAGTAGTCAGCTCAACGCAAAATATCTATGGCAATCCCTGTCTTAATATTGGTCAAGCAAACTTCAAATATGTCACAGTCTAACTATCTCATATCCTTATTACAAAGATACTCATTTATCTCCTATAATTGTACCTTTTCGCAACGTTATATCAAAACGACGATTAAACCGTTATTGTTTTTACTCTCAAACATAAAATTCATGAAAAATTAATCTAAGTGAATGCACAAACTACTAAAGCATATGTACAAGTAATATAACATCTTGTTCATGTGAAATTGTATAGAAACTCCCTTTAACGTCAAGTACAGTCTTATATAAGCACAATGTACTACACTTAATGTACAATGTGTAAACCCTAATTAATTCTATTCATAAGGATTTCATACATATTTTTACAACTCAAAAACCCTAATTCAAAGTCAAATTACCCCTCTAACAGAGCAAAATAGTAAATCATGACCCGTTTCTTGGTTTTTATCCATCATAACCCCAAACCAACACTCAAATAAGTTGTAATAACTTAAATTACAACATTAACAATCATATCCTATCATCATTTCATCATTTCAACAACAATATTCAACGACTTTACCCAGAAACCTAATATAGTTTTATCCTAAAACCTAAAAACTAGGCCCTAGTTCAGAATCGGGGATCAGTCTATAAAACATAGGATCGTTGGTATTTAAGTGAAAACATGTTAGGTTTTGTAGTCCCTATGTTCTTGTGTGTTGTCATTTTTAGGCTCAGTATTAGACATCATGACCGAGTGTCGATCATGTCGAGAGAAATAGTTACAGCAAAATGGCAAGGTATGCCGTTTATTGCATACCTGTTGTAAATGATATTTCTCTAATTTTTTCTATAGTAACCTCAAATATGGTTATAACTATAAACGTTGGAGAGGACTCAATATCTTTACAATGCTCGGTGGTTTGAGCTTCATCGGAATTTTGGTTTGTACAAGGCACTATTTTACTCGAGACTGATGTTGGCTATCCAAAAACAGCATTTATCAAATACACAAACCTAACAACCCCTAAATCGTCTAGAGCCACCTCAACCTCCTGTTTTACATTCTTGCTCTTCCTTACTAATCACCTAGCCTTCAACAATCACCTCCTTCTGTCCTAACCTGGTTATCAAAGTTTATTAGCCTCTTACAGTGTTTGATTAATGAGTATGTGTAAATTGAAGGAGCCATATTACTTTATTCTAAATTCATCCCCCACTTCTTCTTTCTTAAACCAATTGAGCAACATTTCTCTGCTACATTTGATCCTAGGTATATAAGAAGATCAAGCTAAGCAAAGCTTTGAAGTTTTTGAAGCCCCAGAGAACAATGATACAAGGGCGTCTGAGTGGAATTACTACCCGAAACGACATTTCCACATTTTTGCTCCTTGAAGCTCAAACCCAGTTTTGAATGGATACTTCTGATACTATACCATTATATTGTTTCATATGATCCTAATATATACTCTTGTTAAAGTTTACATAACTCTCAATTCGAGCTCATTTTCCATTTTGATCCAAAAAAGTAAACCCAGGAAACCCTAATTATATGTTTTTTCTTAAATCTAAATGTTTATTTATTAAATATGGTTATAATCTATCCTAGCAATGTCTTACTAATGTTTAAAATAAACCACTTTATTGATTAATGAAGAAATTGGATCTTAAAACCGCACGTTTACGTTTTCGAACCCTTAATTTGACCCGTTTTGCTTCCTAGCTTAACGAATCGTTATTCTAAACTTTCGTTGTCGTTAATTTTCATATTTTAGAGTTATTATAAACTTATAAAATGTCTATTGAATGTTTATAATAATGACTTGCATCGGCTCTATTTTACGTGACATGGTTTTGTCAATTAATCTATCTCACTGACTAAGGCGGGAAAACTATCATCGTAACTTTACTAAAAATGTTAACTAAAAGGGGATGAAAGTCATTTTATCACAAAGTTATAATTAAGGGTCTATTATGTCACTTTCCAAAGTACAAGGTTTACTTGGTATATCTTTTACTATTGAAAGATCTCAAACTCCTCGTAAAAGTGCCAAATTCCCAAGGGTACGTACTTTTGCACACTTTTCATACTCAAGGGATTCTAAAATGTAATCACATTTTCTGTAAATAAGTCATTGTAAATCATGTTTATAAACCTACATAGGACATAAACTTTGTAAGAATTAAAGGGCTTCTCGTGGCTTTACATTTCCAGATATGTATAAACTGCTTAAACCGATTATATCATTATCATCATATACTAGCGGTGCTTCATATCTAGGAGTTCTCAATTTGGTTTTAAGTTCTGATGAGTTGTTGGGTTTACGATTTAAAGTGCCCTAGATACATCTAACGTATTACTGAATGACTTCATGAATTATGATTGGCTGTATCCGAATGAACGTACAAGTGAAGTTACATTTTAGAAGCTTAAGATATGACTTGTTTTGTAAATCTTATAAAACTCATAACCTCCTTTATACTAAAAGTTCTAGAGTTAACAATTCTTGTTTAAGATAGTTATCAACCCTATTTACTCAGGTTGCATGCTAGTTGGCTGTTTACTATCATTTTGCTATATCACCTTCCTGTTAAGATTGTGATTGTAGGTTCGTGAGCTTTATTCGTGTCTGAATATTTAAGTTTTTTTATCTACCTCTCAGGTGAGTTCATTGCCTCAGTTTAATCTTTTGTATGTTTTCATAATCCACGGCGAGGGGGTTACATGCTTGTCTAAAAACACGCTGTTAACATAACTCGTTTATATTATATAACATGTGATTACTTTTTAAAGGCTTTAATGAATTTATAACCCCATATTTCAATCTTTTGAATACGTTATAAACTTTGATACCTGATATAAACTTGATGGCATGTGTTTTCTAAATGTATGTTATCTAGGATAATTTATTGCCTAAGTAGCTTCCAGTGCCATTATGTACATTATCTTGAATCATTTAAATTTAATTGCATTGCAGATGTGATATGCGATTTATTGTGAATCGATTTTATTGGGGTGACGGCTCCCGTTTGTATAGACCCTTGCTTGGGAGTAGCTAGCACTACATATCTGTCCTAATCGTATATTGGCAGGTAGTTATCTTTTTCAAACGGGGAATACGGTTCCCCTAACTATATCACTATGGTGTTTCCCTGTTAATGTAGAAGACGCCACATGTCATGAAGCTCTAAGATTGCAATAAATAATGTTCCCACATGATAGATTTCCTGCAATTACTGTAGTTTTAACTTGTCTTTGTGTATATAACTGTTATTCAACTCATTACTATTTCAAACTATGAATTTCACTCAACCTTTGTGTTGACCATTTTTTGCTTGTTTATCTAAGGTAATTGAGCTAATTATAAGCATGGGTGGCACGGACATGAGATGGCTAAAACATTGTTATCATTCACAATTTTATGTTTCTTGGAGTTTAGGACCTGCCTTTGTAAAAATTGATTTGAAATGAATGATAACAATCTGTTGCGATCGTTTAATTCATACACAACGGTGATGATTCTTGTGATTGGCTAGTGTTAGAGAGAGAAGACAACCACTGTGTGATGGGAGATTTATTTTCTAGTGAGAGAAAAATTGCTGTATAATAAGAAAAAGTGAAAATGACTAGCTTAGCCTTTCCAAAGTTGGAGAGGCTTTTATATTCTCTTATAATATTCGGGTAATTATTAGTTAACCCATGTTCTGAGTATACCACGCGCGGTGAGTAATTATAACTATTCGCGTAGACTATTAAATTACGAGCTTATAGAATACAGTTAAAAAATACAAGGGATTACAAACGAGTCTTTTTCTAATTTCTAACATTCTCTCCCATAAGGTGGTCACCCTTGAAAAAAACTAGAATTAAGCTCTTATAGGCTTGCAGTCTTTTGATTCCTTCATGTTTACATCTAGTACTTTGTTGTAGTGATTTTAGATAAAAAATTGAGCTTGTTCCCACTTTAACTTGTTTTGATTTTGTTCAATGAGCTTTCTTGAATTCATACAGACAAACTTAATATATCATCATCTAGTAATTTATTGCCATCTTGTGCACTTGTGAAGAACAGAATACGACTATCAGAGTCTTGCGGAAGCTTTGACACTTTTATGTGATCTTTCCATGTGTATCGTATTAACAAGTGTTGTGGTACGTGTCTGTGAGCAGAGTATTCGGTTATTAATTGACATTACCTGGAAACATGGGTATCTCCATCTCCAATCTCATATTTAAAGATCCTGCTCAATGAAACGTTAGCATATAAAGAGAAAATTGATTTGAAAAAACAGTCTAAGTAGTTAATTTATGAAATATTTTGTAACTTTCCGATTGTTTTGATTGTTGTTACAAATTTGGTGTGAATTTACTACCTCGTCATTTCTTATGCCTGTGAACAAGTGTTGTTTCAAGTAGAAATCGGCAACCACGTTTCTTTCCAGTTGAACAAGTTTTTGATTCATTGTGAATCGCACAAGTCACCTACACTAGAGCCTTGTTTGATAGTAGGCATCTAGCAGGTTTTCACATTCTACCCAACACTTTCATAGTGAATTACCTTCGTATTCACTCGATGTTTTGGCCAATTTTCACAAGGATAATCGCATAGGACTCTTTAGATAACCTTGTTTCCTCAGTGTGTGAATAAGTCAAGATAAATAGGAAATGTGTAATAACGAGATTAATTGATGTCTCTGGCTCCTAGACTCAAAAGTTGTGCGCTTGTGTATTAGTTGATCGGAGTGCTGAGTTTGACGTGTGCACGCATATTTTGTTTCAAGTACTGACGTTTAGTGCGGTTTTCTACAAGTGCAGGTGAGACAGTAGATTGCATGTTTAGTCTCCGTGACAAAGGAAAAAGTTCTTTCAAGAGAAACTGATGGCTGGGAAGGCGTTTATTGTGCATCTGCATAACTGAGGTCCATGGATGTCGTCTTCAAATGTCAGGCAATCAAATTGTGATTCATGACAGCATATGTTTTGACTCCAGGTTTCTGCCTTAAGTGTATGGGGGCTTATTTCTTTACACACCTTTTATCGTACAAATCTTTTTCATTTCCTAACCCTTCAGTGCTTACCGAGGCTCTCATGACTAGCACTTGGTGGGTATATTCCAGTACTAGCACCATCTCAGTCGGCTATTTCCCGTGTCTCACTCTTTTAACTCCTTTTATTTGATACTGCAGTATAGGTCTTCTGTAGCTGTATGTGTAGGGTGATTGATCCTTTGGGTAGTTCCTTCGGTTATGGTAATGATCATAGGAACGAGTACCTATCCTTACATTCTTATAACTTCGATAAAAGTAATGATACATGGTCTGTCTTTGTGTTACAGTTGCACCGTGCCATAAATATCACTGTTGAATAAACTGTGCAATGTCGCATAGGTACCACTTATGATTCATACTATCCAATTATGTTTAGTACCGATTGTTTTTGCATTTCAGTAAATGCTCCATCACCTCAATCAGGGCATTCGGTATTCTGAAACAGGATTAGAACTTGGGCGGTGGAGATTACACCTTGAGAACCTTAGATGTATGTTTCATATTTAGTTACTACTGTGTTGGAACTATATTTTATGCTCCTCCCTCTACAATCGTTGCAGGGTTACATGTGTTAGGCCCGTCATATATTGATGTAATTTTGAATGATTTGTTATTCGTTTAACTCAATTACCTGATTTTTTTAAGTTTTATGAGAATACAACTCATGAATGATTCTATCTCCCTCGACACTTACACACTCAATTTCCATACTACTTCTATTGTACAAGCGATGTATGTGGCATTCCGCATGATATGATCCTTATTCTTTCAATTCTCTTGATTAGTTGGGTTGCATATATCTCTGTGTTTTTCAACTGAATGATTGCATTCGAGATTTATGACTCTTAACCTTTATCCCTATATTCTCTGATGACCATGTAGGTTTTTGTAGTGGAGGTTGTGGTGGTGGTAAGTGGTGATTGTTTGTACTCAAGTAGTCTCTGGTTTCGCTTGAATCCCCGGCGTATATCTCAGACTGATTGCTGTACGACGTGATGCGGTTGTGGGGGGGACCCGGTGATGCAGGTGTCGGTACCACATAGCCCTTGGAACCACCGCGTATGACTCTTTAATTTCAGGGATAGATGTATAGGTTTTGATGGATTAATCACTAATTCTCCCTGATAACTCTGTCATATCCGACTGAGACCCCCCCCCCCCCCCCCCCCCCGTCATTACCCCAGGTGTCTTTTCTTTCTTTAAGACATTATAGCCTGCATGTTGTCGCCATCCTGTTGGACGTTTTGGCATAATCGGTGTTTGTAAGCACGGATAGTCAGTCGTGGAGATTTATTCTAAACTAGCCGGGTTAATTACAACGGGTGGGGTAGAACACTGAGGACGGCGTGGCTAGGCCCAAGTCATAATATCTAGAATTCATTCTGTTGTTATATTGTGTATTTTAATTTATTAAACTTTTTGTTAAGTTTTTTAATCTGATTTATTAAACCGAAAAAACACAATTGTATTTATATATTAACGTTATCAAAACAGGAAGACCTCCTCTTACCCCCCCCCCCCCCCCCCCCCCCCCCCCACCCCCCCCCCCCCCCCCCGCCCCCCCCCCCCCCTCCCCCCCACCCCCCTCCCCCCTCCCCCCCCCCCCCCGGAAAAATGGCACTTGAAATCGATACATTATCCCAGATTGCATGGATTAAAGTAATCCATGCCGAAGTAAAATTAATTACCGTTGTTAGGAATAGTTGTCTTTAAGACGACATCTTTTCTTCCAAATGAGAACCGGGTTGCAAATTTGAAGTAATAGCAAACATTTTGTAATTTTTATCCAAATGACTTCAAAATATTTACCACGTTATTTTTATTTATTATGTACAAAGGATACAATGTGGACACATCATGTACTCATCCTCTCCTTCTTGGAGGCGTTGAGGGTTTCAGGGGTTAAACCTTCATCCCAAGTCGTGGGAGAGTAGAAATTGAAACACTCTCTTGTAAAGCTTTTGTGCGGATATCTTTTTATATTTTTGGCCCTGTTGTTAGTTTGTTTCCACGATGGTTAAAGTTCAAACCACTCCATTTTTCCACTTGCTCTCGAATGAAAATGGTGTCGTATGTCGATAGTGCTCCCTAGGATCGTGAGTGCTATGGACATTGTTTGCAGCTTCTTAAAGAATGGCACTTTTGTTATCTCTGTTCAAAGAATCTTATTGAACTGAAAGCCGTAGAAGTCCTTTTAGCTGACGATCTCATCTAAAGATTTGAGCCAAGCTATCCAGCATTGCAATGTAATCCGCCTCTGTTGGGAGATGGTGTGCTTCTTTGTTTCTTTGATGACAGCTTAAACCAATTCTATCTCCAATGAAATCGTAGCACTTCCGGTCGATTACTGTCTTCACTGATATCTGTAGAGACATCGTGCAACATGTATCCGCATGTGTTGTATAAGATGTAGTGACATAGCCTTGTCCTTTCGCGATACCTGAAGAAGACCCAGTGTTTAATAGTCTCCTTTTAGTACCAAAAAGTTTTTGATTGCTTCAATGTGCTGTTTTGGTAGGCTTTGCATTGTTATCTAGCACACATGCACATAGCGAATTCAAGGTCTGGTCTACTGGTATAAGGGATTTAGGGATCACAACCATTCCTCTAAATCGAGTAATGGTCAACTGGAATCCCCTATTGAGATCTCAGTCCAGTTTCAATCGAATCCACCATTGGTGTATCGACAGGGTCAGAGAGATCCATTCCATATTTCTTTATGGTTTCTGAGAGCATACTTTTGCTTGCTTTTATAAAGATGCTCTAGGACATTTGAGAAATCTTGTATGTCCTAAGAAAAACGACATTTGTCCTATCTTTACATCCTGAATTTGGAGCTCATTTCTTTGAAAATATGTGACACGCATTTTATGGATCTGTGAGGCAAATATTGATGTCATTACGTTTATTTGAACAATGTAGAATATGTTTGCTTGATTTTGCGTGTGATATGTTGGATCCACGACACCCTTGAAGAATTCGTTGGCAAAAGGAACTTTGATAGTGTGTCAATACCACGCCCTTGGTGCTGCACTTTAGCCCCATAAGAGCCTTCTTCTGACTCGATAAAACGTGAGTAGATTATCTGGTCTCTCATTACCGTTAGGTCTGAATGACAAAGACTTCTTCTTGAAGTTCACATTAAGAAAAGCAGTTTTGACCATCCATCTGGTAGATGATCTATTCTTGTTGCAGCATTGGCAATGGAAATATTACTAATGGCCTTCTATCTAGTTGCAACTAGAGAAACGATTCTTCAAAAATCAAATACATTCCTACTGACGAAATCCCTTGCGATAACCGGTGCTTTAATTTTTCAGTACATCACCATATGCATCAAGCTATTCACTTTGTTAGATCACTTGAGAGCTGATAACGATAACATAGATTGGGCGACTCTTGTACTAATTCCATACTTTCATGTCGATTCCAAATTCGTGAATTTCATCTTGCATGGCTTGAATCCAGAAGTCTTTTATCTACGGCCATTTTGAAGGTTCTTGGTTCGACTTTGGAAGTTCAGTATGGCAAACAGCAAAACAAAGCATCGGATGCTAATGTTTTCTGGTAAGATATAGGTTGAGTGGGATTGCCAACTCGATGTTATCTAAGAGGGTGATCTTGGTCTATCTTCTAAGATGATATGGTGTTGAGTAACTTGGTGGGGTTCAGCTAAACTAAATCCCTGAGTTGAATGTGCAGAACTAGGTTCTCATGCATACACGGGTTAACTATGGTTGAAGGTCCAGCTTGAGTAATTGAAGGGTCTTCGGATAGTTGGTCTTAGCCTGCAACACCTTGAGGAAAGACTGGAGGATGCACTTGGAGGATGACAATGAATGCTGTGGATGATGGTGCATCTTGAGCAATGTTGTAGAAACAGATGTATTTAGTTGAAACAAATTGGGAGCGTTAACTACGTAGCCGTAGTGGACTGGTTCACTATCTATAGATTGATCAAGTTGATTCATTCTGAAACATCGGTTAGGTGAATGTGAGAATCTCCAGAGTCTATTAATCTGTTGGTGTGGATGTTGAGGTAGTTTGACAGGGTAACAGCGCGATGATGGCGAGCCTTGAATGAGTTGTTCCCAAGGGGTCATCTTGATAGGCTCGGGTCCTATATCTTCTTGGTACATAGAACCAATTGTCTGATGCAATTCTCATCGAAAATGTGACGTGAATTGTTTCCATTAATCCGACGTGATCTCTTGGTTGTGATTCTATTGGCCCTTCCTGCTAGGAGCATACTCCATTGAAAATCCCAATGGTCAGCTTTAGCTTGAAATTTTCCTAGTATCTTCTGTATCATTTGTAGGATAGCACAGAGCACCAAATACTCAGGAGAAATGAAGACTCAGGCTTCTTATATGTACAAGCTCCATAAGGGTTTTGTTGTGACGGTATGAATTATGGGATCGGTTCTGGGTGTATCAGCAGTAGCTACAGCTTCATGCCCATAGAAACATCGGTGACTTTTGAGTAATATCAGCATTGTCGTGCTGCTTCCACAAAGTGTACGATTTCGTCTTTCGACAAGGCCGTTTTGTTTGAGGAGTTCTAGGAACAGACTTTTGAGAAATATGGCCCAACACCTTCATTGTATTTAGAATAAACTTGGTTGACGATTTCCGTGTCAAATTATCTGGTTTGGATGTATCTGACTGTTTTGTTGAGGGAACAACCATGATTTTGCTTATGAAAGGTGATGACAATCTTGTAGTTTCTTCCTTTGATCTAAATATTTTGCCCTGTGATCTTGAATAGTCTCCACGATGGACTAAAATGTATTTCTTCCCATAATACTTCTGACTATTATTGGACACAAAAAAGATCTTGTGAAGGGTATGAAGATACTTACATATTTGTGTTTTTAGATTTTGGTTTGTGGGAGAACTTCTTGTTTTTTCCAAGTTGACAGGCTGAGCATAGATTATCTTTTTCAAACTTCAATCTTGGTAGACCTCTAACCAGATCTTTTCGAGCAAGATCATTGATTGTGCCAAAGTTTTAAATGGTTTAAAGGACGATGCCACAACCATGATTTGGACTTCCATTGGAAGCTTTTTATCAACTAGCATATTGGAGAAGACTTCATCCATATTCATCAATCGATATCGTGTACAATTGGTGCGCTATGACTACCTTTAAGTATTAGTCAACACAATTAATATCACGAACAAAGCAAGAATGCTTTCTGAATGCACTTCAGTTTAGACATATAATATTGCCCTTACGAGAATAGCCATGTTTAAAGTATTACATGTAGTATATATGGGATCACACTGTCACAATAACATAATCTCCCTAAACCATGATGCTCCGAAAGTGATCATTCGGAATCGGACTGACCTGATGAACTTTTCCACCAAAGTTCTTGGCTTTAAACGATTCCCCCGTCATATGTTTGAACAGCTGAGTCCAGTACCCAAAGGATTGACCTGTACGACCTGCATTTGAAAACAGTCGAGTGTGGAGAGTTTGGAATTTCAGTTCCCCAATTTTTGTTGGGGTCCCTGAGTGGTTTGCAGTTATGATTGAATTTTGCACAGAAAGCTTAGTGAAGGGCACAAATAGTTCACATACGGGAAATTTCTTTCCTGTGTGGTCTTCCATTGATAACCACGATTAAGTTTTATTAAGGTGACATTGCTTCCTGTGGATCTCCATTTCGATAACCAACATAGCAAACTAAGTTTGCCCGTTGCGTTTCCAAACTGCTTGGTCTTGTTCAAACTGTTTCAGACAGTTTGCCTTTGGGTTTCCAGTATCTGTCTTACACTTTATAACGACCATTTTAACATGTAGGGTAGTTTGGTTTGCCTTTAAAGAATTCAAGATATTAACAACACACTATTTCATGACTTGCAGAGTTTAAACATTTGTTACATGTTTTGCACACAGATTTAGAAATTCGGATTTTAATTTACAACACGACTTTAGAGCTAATGTGTTGAATCAACCCGATTCACTTTTTGTGCATACTGACATTATTTGTCCTAGGGGTGGTCTTATACTTTTCTTATCTGTTTACTTAGCCAGGCAGAAGGATCTAATTTTTTATTTGCTATTGCTTTCTTGGCTTGATCAGCTTGCTTCAGTAGAAGTGTTACTCATGTAGACATGAATCATTGTGGGGACATTAGTATGTTGAATTTGCTGGTGCATTCGTGTTTCTTGCGTGTGTTATAGATGAAGTTCCTGGTTTATCATTACAAAGTTATTGATTTTTCCTAGTTACTGGGGTAGAGGGACCTTGTTATCTCCTTTCATGAAACTTTTGGGAAGTGCCAAATCAACATATTCTCAGCAATTCATTGAGATAGTTAGTGTATGACAAGCCATAGTTTAAGTGCATTGTCCAGTGGTTTAACTACTTTAGTTCCTCTACAATTCCCTAACTGTTTCTTACCGCTCTCTAAGATGGTTTGATATAAGGTTAAAGAGCACTCCTATTGTTCTTAAGGGGATGCGGATGGGTTTTAACATCTATGGCATACATGAAGGCGTGAAGAACTTTTGTTTTGACAGAACTTCTAAGTGGAAAAACTTTCAAATTGCATTACTTTTTGAGCCTTTAGATCCTCATCTGTGTTAAAACAAGGACAGATGTATGTTCTTTAGTGTTAGACACGGTAATCTTAATAGGACTCAAACAATTCCTTGTACTGCTGTTCACCTTTTTATTTCTGCTCTAAAATGGTTCATTTTGCTCAAGAGATCATGACATCGTTTGTAGCATTATTAGGTTCACAACTTCTGTCATTCACATTAGAGACTAGAACTTTCAAGTCTCTAATACGTTGTCTTTTTTCTTGAATCTTTATGTTCGAGAATTCTTGTTCTTAATGATGAGTTATAATTAGGAGCTTCCTGTGTTGTTTAGTGATTTGTTATTATCAAAACTTTCTTGAAGTGTTGTACTTTTAATTGCCAAATTTAGGTATTTCACCTTTCAAGTTTTGAAATTGTTTTGATCATTATGAATTGGACTTACTCAGCTTAAGTCTAGACAAAGTGATTTTTTCCACATTACAAACGTTGATTCGACACAATACAATTAGCAATCAGATTTCATTTTTCAATAAGAAGTTTTTCTTTAAAATTTCAGGCACATGCTGGTCTTATAGTATTCTGGCTCACTTTCGTCATTCATTGATCAAAAATTTCTTTCTATTACTTTAACTTTTTTAAAGAGGGCCGTTTGATACTCCTGCAAAGTGTTCTTTAAGAGTTTGAAAAATGGAATAACTTCGCAGTGAGGTAATCTTTTTGGGTTTGCTCAAAACCTCTTTCCCTTCTGTAACACTGTTGGGGTGATTTCTCTTTTTACAAGTTTTGTCAAAATTCCGTAAATGTTATGGGTTTACTTAAAGTGTTTATTCTTCGGACTTGACTTTTTTAGGTTGGTATATGGAACTCGTGGGGATGAAGCTCTTGACATGTGTGTGATTGGGTGGATACTACATGTCAATGCTGATATGTGTGTGGATTGGAACTGGAGTTGTTATTAGCATTTTTTTCATTGTAAGTGTTTCTTCTTTTATGGATACCATAGTAAGAATATGTTAGGGTGTGTGATTTGTATTATGGCGTAAATGTCTTGCGTAAGAAGGTGTGTATGCTATATTTTCGAGTATTGTGTGTGGGGTGGGGGGAATCCTATGTGTGTTTGTGATTTACACGTAGAGGGCTTTTTCATTTTCTCCATCATTCTTTTCCTAGTTATCTCAGCATATCTTGAGTGTCCCTCTCGAGTCATGCATACGGACTGACAAAGGATTGGACATGACTAATACATGACCATTATAGAGGGTGGTTTGAACTTGCTTCGCACGAGTGAGATATAAGGGATTTTTTCTGGTAGCCTATCGTGTCTACCTTGTTTAGATTTTCATCATAAAATGGAGTTTGGTTTACATATCTTGTGAAAATCGTTTGATACAGACTGATCTTGTTGCTTTAATCTATCTTCTACAAGTTTATTGTAGCATTTTTTGTCTAAAAACTCTTCAAGAATTTGTCTTCATTTTTGGTTTTAATATCCTTTTCAATGATCGATTTTCCTACACTATCTCTTTAGTGGTTAAGGGTTTAGAACAAAGTTTGCAATTTGTTGCAGGATGACAGTTCCGATTTTAAAGAGTTTCTTTTCAAATTTACGGTAAAGATTATTATTTCTCCTATTTATTCATCAATCTTTCATTCTCTATCAGTTAATTCAAACTTAGCCCGTTGTTCATACACCCCGACCAGTTCCTTATATCTCGCAAAATTCAGAAGTCACTGAGTCATTAACTACCTGTTAACCTGCTTATTGGGCCTGACCTACTTTGTACACCCCCCCTTTGTTCATGCATTTCATCGAGAATTGACATCAATGCATTCATTTCGTACAGAAGATACATTACTTTGTACAACCTGTTTTCGTGTCTTCCTCATTACGATCTTACGCGAATAATATTACTATCACTCGTATAGTCAGCATCAAAGTCAACAACGGAGTTGTGTTGTACATCGCTTTGCATCTCGTGTACTTCATGATACTCATCCATATGATCTACAAAGGTATCATGATCTTGTACCTCAAATGGAGTATTCGAGTCATATGATGGCCCGGCTTCATCGTAGATTGGATCTTATATGAAAGAATTTTCATGACATGGTCTGTGTGGTGGGGTGCCTCAATCAACATCAGAGTCGATGCATCGCATTGACTCAGCTTCAAGTCATCGCTCACATTGAGTGCCAAATCATCCACATCGTCATCAAAATTGGTGACCTGTTCTCCTGCAAGAAACAACAACTGCTCTTCATCCAGTACTGCACCATTCTCATGAGCATGCATAAGCAGCATCTTGTCTTTGAAGTAGTCTGAATCCTATCTGAGGACGCTTTGGTTGTGGACATTCTCGTGCTATGTGCCCGATTCCTTTGCAGTTGTAGCACATAATGGGTTTAGCTTGACCATGATTCACATTGCCATCTCTGTTCTGACCTCCATCATTCCCAGCTACAACATTTCCTCTTGCATTGTTCCTCTGAATTGGTCTCCTTAATTTATTCGCATTGTATCTACCTCGAAACATCCTGTGACAACAACGATACAGTACTTGGACTATAGCATTGTTCCTTGACTTTTGAGGAGAGTTCTGAGTTTGATTGTTCATTTGAGGAAGATGTTGCTTTTGAATGATTGGATTAAGGAGGGCAAGATGGTGTTGGTTTAGGCTTTCGATCAAGTTTCAGTTGAAGAACCCCTGTCGTGCTGTTGAAAGTTATCGGCTGGTAACAGTGAAGATGGTTCATTTGAGAGATTGTGTGAGACAGAATGATTGTGTGTGGGATATTGCTGAACTGAGGGCATTAGTCATAGTGCCCAAAGGTTTAATTAGTTGGTTATTGTTGATGTTCCTTTCCATCATCATTATGTTTTTCATTAGCATGACACCTAATGTTGCTTCAAGTATGAATAAAAATGATCAAAGTTAGACTCTTTTCAAACTCTGTGTGTTTTACCTCAGTTATGAATCTGCTCCATTAAGGTAACAATGTTGTTACAAATTTTTAAAGTTTGTAAGCTGCATGTGAATTGACTTTGGTCTCTTGGAGGTTTTCATTGTCATTAATGAAGCTTTGGTAAAACTATGATCATTGTATAGTGTTTGAATGGTGTTTTCTCCTTTTGATTTGGCAGAAGTATTCAAATTCATAGTATAAATTGAGATTCTCGGTCATCCTTTGTTACTCAGAGCCTTTCCAAATCATCTTCACATTGTCCTAAATTGTCTTTGGGTCAGTAAGTGGTTGATGATGTGTGTAGATGTTCTTTGGCCTTATACCTTGAAGTACATGTTATTCGTAGCAAGAAATGTCGAGCTGTATACTGTCATTTTGTTCAGCGAAAGGTCGCAAGACTCTAGCACGTTCTGGACCTAGATGAGAGCACCCTAACCTCCTTCAGTTAAAGGTATTTCTCTCATTGTTCCACCATTTGAAAGGGACCTTCAGTAACTGATTTCATTTTATTCTCTCCATATCTTTTTCCAGACAATACTGTACGGGATCCGTTGTTGCCATGATTCAAAGTCTGTTCTATCAAGCATTGGTGGGCGTGTATCGGAACCGGCATACTGGATATCTTCTGACATATTAGACATCTTGATGTATTGGTTATGAATGCAATTAACGTTCACTGGGCATTTTTACAAGTCTAAGATTTAAACGATATGAAGTTTACCGGCGATCCCTACCGGGATTTTACAAAAATCAATAGTGAAAAACCGTAATGAATATTGGTTGTGGTATTACTTTGGTTTGTTGATTTGTATTGATTTTGGCGCAGTTGTTATGAATTTTTTTTTTTTTTTACTCTATTACAAAATGCTAAGTTTTGGTTGTAAAAATAAGCTAAAAAGGGCCTAAGAAAAAAAATTATATTTTACTTATTTTTGACCACAAAAAAGTGTCGCTAAAAAGGTGTCGACTGATTTTTTTTTACCGTATTACCAAAATTTGAAATTGATGTAAAAATTTATGTTAAATAGGGCTTATTGAAAAAAGATTACAAATTACTTAATTTTTCCGCTAAAAAGTGTCGCTAAAAGGGGTGTCGTCTGGATACTCAAACCGCCTCCTATATTTTTTTTTATTCAAACCGCCTCCTATATTTTAAAACTCAAACCACCGCCAATATTTAAAGCAAACCGCTGCCAAATGATATTTAGCAAACCGCTGCCATTTGGAGATGAGCAAATCGCTGCCTAGTGTGGCAACTCGCCGTGAGGTTTAGCAAACCGCCTTGAGTAACTCGCCGTGTATTATGTCAGGTAAACCGCCGCGAACTTTGTCAACTCGCCGGCTAACACAAATCAAACCGCTGTGTACCTTAGTTAACTCGTCGGCTAGAGAGACTAAAAACGCCGTGAGTATTTTTATATCAACCCGCCTTGGGGATATCAAATTTTTGCCTGGTAACGGTTCATTTTGCTTATAAAAATAATCAAACTCGGACCGTCTAAAATTGTAAAAGCCATCACAGAGTAGCAAACCTTCCATGAACATGAAGCAAGTCGCCTCCAATATAGAATAATAAGAGCGCCTTTGACGCTTTTTCCTAAAATCCTGATTTTGTCACTACCTTTTGTAAAACCACAGGCTAGAAAATGATATTCTTAACCAACTCTCCTACGAAGAAACACTTGGACGAATTAAAGCAATAGAATCGTGCCATATGTGAGTCTTTTTAATCCAGAATGTGCAACAGCTTGTGCTTGCAATTACTAAGTTGGGTGTATGAAAGTATAACCCTTCCTAATGTAAACGTGTGAGTATTTGTCTTCTGTGGATCATAAAAACGAAGAAAACCCTCCGACGAAGAACACCAAAACATTAATGGACCGTTGTTGAGAACACGTGTTAAGTGGTAACAATCTAACTGTTTTGTAGATAGAACAAGTAAAGAACAAGGTTAACAAAACAAACAAACTAAAAATAAATCCTGTTTGTGTTAGCCGAATAGGTAACCAAACACACTATATTTGAATTTCATAGGTATATGGCAATTAACTATACCGAGGGCCATTATCTCTATATATATATCACATCATTTTGGGTATATATATACACTAGTCAGTTTCTGTGCCATGACTTAGACCAGACTATACTATACCAGACAAGACCAAACAGACCAAACAAGACAATAACATAGTAATACACTGTTACTATAATAATTGCAATTATACAAATAGTGGGTATATAATAATGTGACCCAAGATCATAACAATAACATTTTCATAATAATTGTGTTTGTACAATTATTACAATATGACTTGTATTCAAACTGTTTATCAAACCTATGAATTTCACTCAACCTTTGTGTTGACTTTTTAGCATGTTTATCTCAGGTTATTAAGCAATATACGGCACGGAGTGGCATGGACATGAAGATGGCTAAAACTTGTTATCATTCACATTGTATGTAACTAGATTTTGGGACATGCCTTTGTAAAACTCTGATTTGAAATGAATGATAACATATCTTTTGAATAAACGTCTCTTTTAGGTCATTTTCTATGATTATGATTGTTGTATCCATGAAGTAATACCCCAGATTAGCTTCCGCTGCTATATGTAAAAATGGGGGTGTTACAGATTGGTATCAGCGCCATGGTTATAGAGAACAAGGTCAAAACCTTAACTATAACCACATTTCTTTTTCTAGCCATCAAAGTCCTCCGTGCCACTACATTCCGGAACAAGTATGTAAATATACATATCTATTATACTATTACATAAATAACTTATGTTATTTACAAACTAGGTTGTTAATAGAACGATGTCTTCTCCCAACCACTTTACTTCCGATATTGAGGATGCTTTTTCCTCTATGAATATTCTTAACTATACTTCGGTCTCATCGGATTATTTCCCAGCTTCATCAGGAAGCAGTTCTTTTAACTCTTCGGAAAACTCTACAGATAATATGATCCCACCAGTATTCTCATCTTTCTACAATAATCCTTGTTTGAAGGACGTACAAGCATTTTATGCTAAGGAATTACCTATTTCATCACCAGATCCTATTACTCCACCAGCTATTTTGACTCCATCTCCGATATTACCACCATCATTACTATTTGATCCTCGATATTTCTTTGTTCCTGAAGAACTACTACCACCTAAGAAGCAAATCCATTCTCCATCTTCTTCCTCAACTACGTTATTTAATTCATCTCGGAATCAAACTTGTAATTTGGTATCACCATCTTCCTCAGTTTATACTCCTACCCCTCCTCAAGTATTTGAAATAGGAAAATGTTCAGATAAGATGTATCTGAAACATCATGAGAAACAAGTCAAAGATATCTTGAATTATTTAGATGAACTCTATCTTCACCGCATCGAGAAAATGGAGGAAGGACGTATTGATAGAATGATCATACGAAGGAATAGTGACGAACTAAAGACCGAACTCAAGAAAATCCGTACTCAGATTATCAAACTTCAAAAGAAGCAGTTAGGGCAAAAGGATAAGATTGCCTTTGCATACTACAGAATTTCCGATCTTGAACAAATCATTGAGAAAATCCAAGCTCGTCACCAAAAAAATCAGGAAGACCTTTAGGATGTCATCTACCGGCTCAAAATCAACAAACTCTTAGACTAGTTATAGCTTTATCCTAGCCACGGGATGTGTGGTATAAATAAAAACGCTTGTCAAATCTTGACTATGTACAGTAAGAAGGCAAGTTATTTATATAGGCAATCCCATTTCGTATCTTATTGTTTCCAACTTATCGCTCTTTCATCACCATCTCCATCATTTGCATCATTATCTCCGTCTTCATCATTATACCATAAACTCTAAGTGCTTAAAATTAAAAAAATAAGCATTACTCTTTCTTTTATTACCTTTCATAACTTGTGATGTCATTCTTATTACGTATTCTCTTATGTTGATAGAATGCCTCCCAAAAGGACGTCAACATCTGAAACACCAGCCATAACTTTAGCTGCCATCCAGCAACTAATTAATGATGGCATTTCCTCAGCTCTGAAAGCACAAGCTGCATGAATGGCAAGTGCTAGTAACCCCAATAGGAACACCGGACCTACTGGAACTCCTGTAGCAAAAACAGGAAACTATAAAGAGTTCATTAGCTGTCAACCTTTCTACTTCAATGGTACGGAAGGAGCAGTTGACCTCATTCGCTGGTTTGAGCGGACTGAATCGGTATTTTCTCGTAGCAACTGTGCCGAGGAAAACAAAGTGACATTTGCTACTGGTACCTTAACCGATGATGCCCTGTCCTGGTGGAATGCATACGCTCAACCTATTGGAATAGATCAAGCCAATCAAATCACTTGGACCGAATTGAAAAGGCTCTTAACCAATAAGTATTGCCCTCGAACTGAAGTCAAGAAGATGGAAGACGAATTTTACAACTTGGCCGTGAAAGGAAATGATCTTAAGACTTATATTAGGAGATTTCAGGAATTAGCCGTCTTATGCCCAAACATGGTACCAAACGCCGAGAAACTATTAGAAGTCTTCATTAGTGGATTACCCAGAAGTATTGAAGGAAATGTTACTGCCTCAAAGCCTCAAACTTTGGAGGAAGCCATCAACATAGCCTAGAGATTAATGGATCAGATAATAAAGCGTGATTCTGTGCAAGAAACCAATAATCACAAATGAAGGTTTGAAGATAGAAGAAACACCAACAACAACAACTATCCTAATAAACACAAAAATAATTACCACTCTAACAATCACAACAACTACCAAGATAACCGCAACAATAACAACCATAACAATGATTACCACCAATAACAGCATAAAAGACAAGAAGCCTTCAAGACTTATGCTGCTACCAATGGGTATACTGGAAACCTTCCCTTGTGTAAAAGATGTAGACTACATCACACGGGACCTTGCAGTGTCAAGTGTCAGGTTTGCAACAAGATAGGCCACCAGACCAAGTACTGCAAAAACAAAAGACCAACCACTAGAAACGATCTACAAACAGTATCCGTAATTTGTAATGCCTGTGGAAAGAAAGAACATTATGCAAATCAGCGCTCAAATGCAAATAATTGGGCCACAGGAAAGCATACTTAGAGATGAGCTTGCTTTTGTTCACTTTAGAATTCCTACCCTAGAAACAACTCTCGAGGATATTCAAGTTTCATCAGAATCTTCTTCAATCTGAAAACCCCAATCATCAAGCTACAATCCTTGTCATTTGTTACTTTTATCTAGAATTTTACTACGAGATACGTAGCATAAGTATCAACTCTTTTTAGAGTTTCATATGTAAAGCTATCCATGAAATAATAAAGTGATGATTCCGTTACATCTTGTTATCTGATGATATCAAAACTCGACATTATTTGTCAATTCCATCGATTCTATTATGTTCAAACTCTGAATACTCCCCTCATACCTTTGCAACATAAATTTTCATCCTCGATTATATGGGCGTCAGTACAATCAACATCTCAATATTATCTAACCATTCATGATCATATCATTTTCTACACATTACCATATCATGTTTTTATGCTTAGGTAAGACGATTTATGATCATCTTATTGAAATGAATTAGGTCACTTCTTCATTTGAATAAGGAAATTATAAATCTCCGAACTATGAATTTATAAATTCTCAGTTACAAGGAGTTGAACGCTTCTTTTTGTAAGTGACAAATTATAAATAAGTAGGCTTAAGTATATAACATACGTACAAACAAGTTTCTTTCAATCCGTTTGTACAAACAATTCCTTAATCATTATCATTATTACCTTCATTATCATTATTACCTTCATCATCTGTTCATTTAAAAATTTGTATCTCACGTAATTAGCAACTCTCTTACAAATTCATAATCATTCCTTGACATCACTTATTCCATGATCTCCGTATTCTAAAAATTCTCTATTATATTCTGCAACCTAATAACAAGGAAACACACAAGAATCTATACAATGTCAAATGATTTCAATACCACTAGGTATGAAGATTTTGACAAAGACTTGTGATAGCATTCTTATTCGATGTTGACTTTTAAAGGTTAATGAATAACGATTCTTTACGATCACAGTAGCACAGCAGAAGCATGGTAGGCCCATAACCCACAGGTTTCATAAATCAAAGTATTTCATCACCCAGGTTCTATCAGAATCTGAAGAAATTCTATTGGCTGTCATCAAGAGGTGTAATCTTGGAAATAAGTAGACGTGTGAAAGGAGGTAATTATAATTATGGTGCGCAACATAATTATAAATGCATCACACACGTGAACTTGTGACCTTGATTAACCTAAATTCATACCCAGTACCTATTTCTAAACAATACCACTATAACATTCAATTAAATCTCGGGATGAGATTTCTATAAGGGGTGGAGACTATAACAACCCAAGAATTTTCATCAAATGCAAAACCTATTTTACTATTATCACAATTATACGGGGAAATTTTTCGCTTTATTACATTACTTATATATCTCAGTATGTCATAACTAAAGTAGACGAGCTCACGCAACCTATCTATGACAATCCTATCTTCATATATGTCAAGCAATCATCATAATATATCAAGTCAATATCATAATATCATTTTTACAAAGTACATTATTCCTATAATGTACCATTCGCAACGTTATATCAAAACGGGCTTTAAACCATTATCGTATGCCTCTAAACCCTAATTTCATAAAGGGTTAACATCTAAAGTGAATGCACAAGCTACTAAAGCATATGTACAAGTAATATGATATCTCATATGAATATACATTCTAAGGTACAAGTCCTTAAAAGCTCAATATACAAGTCATTAAGCATGATCTCTAAAATAGCCGTTTTACCTCCGTTTTCATTCTAATTTCTTCACCACCACTTAAGCAAGTTACTACACTCATTTTACAATATATAAACCCTAAATATTCCATTCATAAGCTTTCATACATCTTTTTGCACTCAAAACCCTAATTCAAAAGTCAGAAACCCTAAATACTACACAATGACCCGTTTCTTCATTTTAATCCATTTTAAACCTTAACCAACACTCAAATAAGTTGCAATAACTTATTTTACAATCATATCAATCCCATTCAATCATTATTTCATCATTACTTCATCATAGTACTTCACTTGTCACGTTAAAACAGTTCCTAGAAACGTAAATGTACCTAATTGGTCATTTAACCCGTTTACTCGGATTTTAAACCATTCAAACCAAATAAACAACCAAGGGCCATTGTAAACTCATAAAATGAGTTTTAAAAATCTTTATCTACCTCATATTAACTTGGCAATGTGCAAGAAATCAAAGCCTAGAAAACCTTAACGAATCTAGAAAACCCTAATTATGCCCTAATTATCATTTTGACCCGTTTATTCATTTTCTACCCATTTTAACTCAAACCACCTATCAATTATTATTATTTATCCTTAATATACTACCTAGGATCAATAATCTATCAATCTTGACCCAATGTACAAGAAATATAAACCTAGAAAGTCAAGAAAACCCTAAACGAGCCCTATTTGAACCCGTGACCTCGTTTCTTCAATTCTAATCCGTTTTAACCCAAACCAATTGCTAATATTTGCTAATTACTTTAATACCAGACCTTAACAACCTATTTCATCTATCCTTAATCATTATAAACACAATGTACCTTGGAAAGACTCTTGAAAACCATGCCGAGCCCAAAACAAACCCGCGGTTAAACTTGACCCATTTTGACCCATTTAAGACCCATCCATGTGCAAGATACTTACATTAACTCCATCTAGAAACCATTAAGAAGCTTACCCACCTCCGTATACCTTTCCTTGGTAAAAAATAAAGCCACATGACCCCCTTGATGACTCATTTCAGCCGCGGCTGAAGTACCACCACAAACACCCTTCTAGTTGCTTTCTAGCATCCATGACTCATCCATACTCAGCCCCTAGCTTCACCACATCATGTACTAGACCTTCCAAGTGTCTCACATCAGATTCATGAGCTTCCTTAACCTCCTTGATCTCAAACTAGTATAAATAGAGCTAGAAACCTTCACTTCATTCTCATCACTACATCTTTATCTCATACCCATTATAGGTATAAATACTTTTCTCCCTTATGATCCTAGGATCATTAAAGAAGTTCAAGAAGCGAAGCCCTGAAGAATTGAAGCCCCGGAGTAAAGATACAAGGCGTACGAGTAGAAATACTACCCGAAATGACCCATTTCCACCATTTTTGATCATTGAGCTCAAAACCCAGGTTTTGAATGCACTTTTTTCTACTTCTGCTCCTACACCCTTTCAATGTTCATATGATCCTTAATTATACTATTGTTAAAGTTTCATAACTCAATTCGTGCTTATTTTCCATTTTGATCCATAAAACCGTACACCCGAAATCTATTTCGGTGTTTTTTTAAATATCTAAATGTTATAATGGTTAAATATTGTTATAAACTTTATATCCTAGCATGCTTAAATAATGATTATAATAAACCACTTTATTGATTAATGAAGGAATTTGAAACTTAAAACCCGCCGCGTTTACGTGTTGAAACCCTAAATTTGGACCCGTTTTGCCTTCCTTGCCTAAAGAATCATTATTTTAAATTGTGTTAAGTTAAAACTTCATATTTTAGTTTATTATAACTTATAAATGTCTATTGAAATGTTAAAATAAGCTTGCATGGCAATTTGGACATGTTTTGTAATTATAATCCATGTAAGGGGTATATATCGTAACTTTCGGAAACTTATAATAAAAGGATAAAAGTGTAATGTATCAATGTTACTAATCCATGGAATTATTATGTCATTTTCAAAGTCGAGGTTTACTTGGTATATTTGCAGGTTGAGGGACAAAGGTCATAAAAGTGCATAAATTCCAAGAGGCCTAATTGCAATTTTAAAACTCAGGGGTATAAAATGTATATTTTGAAAAAGTGTAAAATCATATTATAAAACCTTACAAGACATAACTTTAATTAACGCTTCTCGTGCTTAACATTTCCAGATATTGATTAAAACGCTTAAAACCGATTATATCGTATACTATAATAGGGAGTTCATATTACGGAGTTTCATATGGTATTTCGTTCTGACTGAGTTGTTGGGTTTACGTTTAAAGTGCCTTGCTCCTCAAACGTTTACTGAATGGACTTCTGGAATTATGATGCCCCGACGGTGATACAATAATTCCACAACTCTTCAATAAACTCATAACTCCTAAAACTAAAGATCTAGAATACATCGCTTCCTAAGACTCAACATATTTTAACTCAGGTTGCGTGACGTGGTATTTACTATCAATTTTACTATATTCAATCATCCCCGGTTAAAGATTGTGATTAGTGTCGTCGCTTTCATTGCAGAATAATTACTACATCTACCTGTCAGGTGAGATTCATAACCACGCCTTTATTTATTTAACATGTTGATATAAACCCGCGAGGGGGTACTACATGATTGTTACAAATATATTTTACATACTCGTTTATCTTCTAACTATGTGATTACTTTTTCAAAGACTTATACATGGCTTAAACCAGGATTACAGTGTTTTTACAGTTATTTTGCTATCCTGATACACTATTACAACTACTGTCTAAGTTACATTATGCCAAAAGTCCCTCATTATCATGGACCATTAATCACTTTCGGGTGAACGCAAATATTGTGGATAGATCTATCAGGATTGACGAATCCTGTTTGTGTTAGCCGGATAGGTAACCAAACACACTATATTTGAATTTCATAGGTATATGGCAATTACCTACACCGAGGGCCATTATCTCTTTATATATATATCACATCATTTTGGGTATATATATACACTAGTCAGTTTGTGTGCCATGAGCTTAGACCAGACTATACTATACAAGACATGACCAAACAGACCAAACAAGACAATAACGCAGTAATACACTATTACTATGGTAATTGCATTCGTTTCAATTATTACAAATAACGGGTATATAATAACGTGACCCGAGATCATAACAATAACATTTTCATAATAATTGTGTTTGTACAATTATTACACTATGACTTGTATTCAAACTGTTTATCAAACCTATGAATTTCACTCAACCTTTGTGTTGACTTTTTAGCATGTTTATCTCAGGTTATTGAGCAATATACGGCACGGAGTGGCATGGACTCAAAGATGGCTAAACTTGTTATCATTCACATTGTATGTAACTAGATTTTGGGACCTGCATTTTGTAAAAACTCTGATTATAATGAATGATAACTAAATTTTTCCAACAACGTCTCTTTTAAAGTTGTTTTCTATGATTATGATTGTTGTATCCATGAAGTAATACCCCAGATTATCTTCCGCTGCTATATTGTAAAAATGGGGGTGTTACACAGACATTGACAGTGATGCAGTCATTACAGGGATAGGTGACCACACTACAGGGACATGTGACAACACTACAGGGATAAGTTAAGCCCACTACAGGGGCAACAGGGACCTCTCTAGAGGTCTGCCACAGCCAGAGCTACCCAGAGGAGGCTGGTAGCAGTTCATTTATTAGATCATTTATAGCTAGTCATTTTGAATTATACTTACTAAGTTATTACGGGTTTAATCCGGTAGTAAAGGATTTAGGTTTTCGTTATGGTTTATTTTGATAACCTAATCTCGTTATGTTCATTTTGTATCTGGACATTCCATGTCAGTTTTCCAAATTTTATTGATGGAATGGTTGGTATCTTATGTCACGTCTGTAATCGAATTTGTTTAGAATGAATGTCGATTTGGAGTTATATCATTGTTGTATTACACTTTGAGTTGTATATTTCTCAGTGTGATGTGATCTCAATTTATTTATATGTATATGTCATGCTTGGTTAAGATTTCATGAAATCTAACGGGTATGTTATTTTCTTGTAATTGAAGAAAATGGCCACCACAAACGAACCATTAAGGTAAACGTCACAACAACCCTAACCCCAACAGCAACCACCACCACATCGGTCACTAATGCCCAACTCAGGCAATGATTAAACCAAGGTGTCACTATGCTTTGGCAGCACGTGATGCAAACAAGAATGGCGATGGGGATAAAGCCACACTTCGGTGAACGGGTTGCAGAAGGACTGAACGGTTGTTGGATGCACTTATCAAGACTGTTATGAAGTGCAACCCCTATATTTCAAAGGGCACATGAGGGAGTTGTTGAATTAACTCAATGTTCGAAGGATGGAGCTATTTTCCGCATAAGCAACTGCCTTGTGGAAAATCAGGTTAAGTTTTCCACTTGTACTCTTTTAGCAGGTGCTCTAACATGGTGGAATTCCCATGTTATGACTGTCAGTCATGATGCTGCATATGCAATGACTTGGGCCGATCTGAGAAAGAAGATGACTGACAAGTACTGTCCGAGGAACGAGATGAAAAAGCTCGAGGCTGAATTGTGGAATTTGAAAGTGAAGGGTACTGATGTGATAGGGTACAACCAACGTTTTAGGAACTAGCATGTGTGTGTCTAGGGATGTTTCAGGAGGAGTCTGACAAGATTGAAAGGTATGTCGGTGGATTACCCGACATAATCCATGGAAACATTATAGTATCAAAGCCAAAAACCATGCAAGAGGCTGTTGAAATGGCCACTGAACTAATGGATAAGAAAGTCAACACCATTGCTGAAAGACAGGCTAAGAACAAAAGGAAGTTTGAAAACACTTCTCAAAACAATCAAAACCAACAACAACAGAACAAGAGACAGAACACTGGCAGGGCCTATACTGCAGGGACTGGTGAAAAGAAGCCATACGGGGGATCTAAACCCCTATGCGCTAAATGCAACTATCACCACGATGGGTTTCCCAGTCAGTGTTGCCTCAAATATGTCCAAATGCTAACAAAAGTTGGCCATTTTGCTCGTGACTGTAGGAGTACGGGAAATGCCAACAATGCTAACAATCAGAGGGGCACTGGGTCAGGCCAGAAACCTACTTGCTTCGAGTGTGGAGTTCAAGGACACTTCAAGAGGGAATGCCCAAAGCTGAAGAACAACAAAAACCGTGGAAATCAAGTTGGTAATGACAGGGCTCCAGCCAAAGTGTATGTGGTGGGACATGCAGGGACAAACCCAGATTCCAATATCATGACGGGTACGTTCCTTCTCAACAACCGCTATGCTTCTATATTATTTGATACTGGTGCCGATAGGAGTTTTGTGTCTACTGCATTTAGTTCCCAAATGGATATCACGCCATCTACCTTAGATCACTATTATGATGTCGAACTAGCTGACGGGAGGATAATTGGGTTAAACACTATCCTTAGGGGTTGCACATTAAATCTCCTGAACCACCCATTCAACATAAATTTAATGCCCGTAGAACTTGGTAGTTTCGATGCTATAATTGGGATGGATTGGTTGGCAAAGTACCAAGCAATCATTGTGTGTGCCGAAAAGATCGTTCGTATCCCCTGGGGAAATGAAACATTAATTGTTCACGGTGACGAAAGCAACCAGGGACACGAGGTCTGCCTGCACACTTTACTCTGCGTTACTCCAAAACATAAGAATACATGCTAAAAAGATGTCTAGTCTTTTTGGCACATGTCACTACAAATGAGGTTGAAGACAAGTCGAAGAAGAAGCGACTTGAGGATGTACCAATAGTTTAAGATTTTCCTGAAGTATTTCCCGAGGACTTGTCGGGTCTTCCTCCGACTCGACAAGTAGAATTTCAAATCGATTTGATACCTGGTGCTACACCCGTAGCACGGGCGCCTTATCGATTGGCACCTTCTGAAATGAAAGAGTTGTCAGAGCAACTAAAAGAACTATCTGACAAAGGCTTTATAAGACCTAGTTCCTCACCCTGGGGAGCTCCGGTCTTGTTTGTCAAGAAGAAAGACGGATCATTCCGGATGTGCATTGATTATCAGGAATTGAATAAACTAACGGTGAAGAACCATTATCCGCTCCCAAGAATTGATGATTTATTTGATCAGCTCCAAGGTTCAAATGTTTACTCGAAGATCGACCTCAGGTCAGGTTATCACCAACTGAGGGTTCGAGAAGAAGACATTCCAAAAACCGCTTTCAGAACCCGTTATGGCCATTATGAATTTCAAGTTATGCCGTTTGGTTTGACAAACGCACCTGCCGTATTCATGGACCTTATGAATCGGGTGTGACCGGGGGGGGGGGGGGGGGGGGTAAACCCTATTTGATAAATTCGATGATATCTTTTATTGACGATATTCTGATATATTCAAAGAACAAGCAAGAACACGAAGAGCACCTTAAGCTAATCTTAGAATTGCTTAAGAAAGAAGAGTTGTATGCCAAATTTTCCAAGTGTGAATTTTGGATTCCCAAAGTACAATTCCTTGGTCACGTGAATTTAAGGATTGGGCATCTCCTAAGTCACCAACAGAGATTCGCCAATTTTTAGGTCTTGCTGGGTATTATCGAAGATTCATTGAAGGGTTTTCAAAGATCGCCAAACCAATGACCAAGCTTACTCAGAAGAAGGTCAAGTTTGAGTGGGGTGATAAACAAGAAGTAGCTTTTCAACTGTTGATGGCAGAAGTTGTGCAGTGCCACCAATCTGGCCTTACCGAAGGAATGGAAGATTTTATCGCATACATGCGATGCCTTAAAGAAGGGTTTGGGGCGATGTGTTAATGCAAAGAGAAAGGTGATTGCTTCGCTGCATCACGCCAACTGAAGATTCATGAGGAAGAATTATAAGGACTCAGATTTAGAACTTGGGGCAGTAGTGTTCGCTATTAGGACTTTGGAGGCACTAACCTGTATGGAACCAAGTGCCCATGGTGGTTCCTGTACGCATAAGGATGAGTGACTCCCAACGATTGCCTAGTCGATGAACAATCTTCCCCCTATAAACCTGTGTACTCCACACACCTCCTCCCATCAGAGCCCCATAAGGCTTCCACCAGATCAACCCCTGCCTCCCCACCCACCCCCCCCCCGGACCCATCGACATTCGTTTGCGAGTTGTAGTGTCTTATGAGTCAGTGAGCTTCGATATCACCAGGAAAAAGGCAAAATTTGTTGCTGATGCTTCTAAGCAGGAAGAGGAGAGATCAAACCATTAAGAGTTCGTTAGCCTTAGTCAATATGACTATTGGATTGGATCTTCCAAACAAATCTTGAATGACTCTGCCTGTAGCACGAAAACAAAACCAGAGAACATCAAGAATGAAGATGTTGGAGGAATGTTGGTTGAAAACGCTAAAAATCCAGAGGCGATCAGGACGGAAAAGTTGGAACCTCGTGCGGATGGAACTCTATGCCTCAATGGCAGGAGTTGGCTACCCTGTTATGGCGATTTGCGGACTGTGATCATGCACGAGTCCCACAAATCAAAATACTCTATACATCCGGGTTCTGACAAGATGTACCAAGATATGAAGAAGCTATATTGGTGGCCCAATATGAAAGCCGACATCGCCACCTATGTTAGCAAGTGTTTGACCTGTGCTAAGGTCAAGGCCGAACATCAAAGACCATCAGGATTGTTGGTACAGCCCAAGATACCTGAATGGAAATGGGACAACATCACTATGGATTTTGTCACTAAGCTTCCTAAGACGTCGCAAGGCTACGACACCATTTGGGTGATTGTGGACCGACTCACTAAGTCTGCAATTTTCACACCAATGAGAGAGACTGATCCTATGGATAAACTTGCAAGAATATACCTAAAGGAGGTTGTCACGAGGCATGGAATACCTGTTTCAATTATTTGCGATCGCGACCCGAGGTTCGCATCCAACTTCTGGAGGTCACTTCAGAATGCTTTAGGTACTAATTTGGATATGAGTACTGCGTACCATCCACAAACAGACAGGCAAAGCGAGAGGACAATTCAAACTCTCGAGGATATGCTGCGTGCTTGCGTGATCGATTTCGGAAAAGGTTGGGTTAACCATTTGCCATTGGTCGAGTTTTCATATAACAACAGTTATCACGCTAGCATTAAGGCCGCACCATTCAAAGCACTTTATGGTCGAAAGTGTCGTTCACCTATTTGTTGGACCGAAGTTAGAGAAGCTTAAATCCTCGGTCCAGAACTAATTCAAGAAACGACTGAGAGAATCATCCAAATCAAGCAAAGGATGCAAGCCGCTCGTGATCGACAGAAGAGTTACGCCAATCTGAAGCGTAAACCAATGGAATTCTAAGTCGGGGATAAAGTTATGCTTAAAGTTTCGCCTTGGAAAGGGGTCGTACATTTTGGCAAACGGGGGAAGTTAAACCCCAGGTATGTTGGACCTTTTAAGGTGTTAGGAAAGGTTGGAGAGGTTGCTTACAAACTTGAGCTTCCAGAAGAGCTAAGTAGGGTTCACAATACATTTCATGTATCAAATTTGAAAAATTGCTATGCCGATGAACCGTTAGCCGTTCCGTTGGATAGACTTCATTTTGATGACAAGCTTTAGTTTGTTGAGGAACCCGTTGAGATCGTGGACCGTGAAGTTAAATGGTTGAAGCAAAACCGCATTCCATTAATCAAGGTTCGATGGAACTCCAATAGAGGTCCTAAGTTCACGTGGGAACGTGAAGACCAATTCAAGAAGAAATACCTACACCACTTCACCAAGACCGCACCGTCGTCAAGTGCTGCATCGTAAGCCTTGAGGACAAGGCTCGTTTATCGAGGGAAGTCTATAACACCCTGTGTTTTCAAGTCATTGACGACGTCGATAAATCTATTATGTATCTTTTGTATTGTACGCGTTTGTTTTAAATCGTAAACGTTAAGCTAAATCGCGTAGGCTAAAAAAATTAGCGTTCAATGTAAACGGGCATCAAACAATTAAATGTTTACATCAAGCAAGGGTTAAGTAATTATTTTGAGGATAATTATTAACTTTGTTCAATTTATTTTTATTGGTTGCGTAAAGTGATTATGTTTCGCAATAAAATACGTTTAGGCATTCCCGGAACCGCCAAAACTTTTCTACGCTTCAACAAATACCCACATTTATACCCAATACATAAAAGTTACAAAAAAATTTACCCAAGTTATCATTTTTGGTCAAATGGTACATGAAATAAACTAGCTAGGACATAAATACTTCAAGTATTTACCTTATATGAAGAACTACATTATGTAACTTGTAAATAATGAATGATATTTATGTACAATATCAAAAAACTCTTCTAGTACTCCCTCCCCCTCATATTTTCATGTATATGAAGCCTAGGGAGACAAAGAGCACACAAATAAAACACTAGGAACCATGTACTACAACAACTAATCAATACTTGGACTAGAAACATGTTTTATTGACCAAAGACTCCATAAAACCCTCCCTATTGTCCTTTGACCGGTCACCCCTCCCCCCTTGGAATCTCTTGATGATCTTTGACTAACATAGTTGATATAAAAAGGAGTGCATACAAGTAATATGTTACACACTCTTAAAACACTTATAAAAAAAACCAACTTTTCTCTCTTCCTCTCTTGTTTAACCCACGGCAAACAAACACCCCCTATACAAATCCATAACTTTGATTTTATAAGACCATACAAGCATTCACACATCATATCTAAGACCTACCAAAGAGATTTAAACGCTTGGCTAAGCCTTTACAAGTATTGAAGCAAGAAAGGGGAAGCTAGGGTTTTCTTGGAAAACTAGGGTTTTCAAGTTGTGTAAGCTTGGATTTTTCATCTAAACAAGGGTTTAGATCACATTTTCCACCATCCTACATCTCCTATTGTTTTCTATCATACTTCATCTCATATAAGGTTATCTAAAACTCTCATTATTTCATAAACATGATTTTATGTGTATATATGATGATATGTAGTGAAATCACCATTTAGGGCTTTTTAATCATGTAAAAGAGTTTTTACTTGTGGTTATCATTTTGTACACTTATTCATGCTTTATATGTTGGTAAATATCATGAAATAAAGGATATATAAGTATGACATCATATTGGTTTAAGTGTAAAATGTTCATACATAAATTGTAAGTAAAGGTTTACTTAAGGATTTCATGTGAGGTTATGGAGTTGTTAACTTGGACTCAAGAACAAAATTTTGGACTTATGGACTATATAATATATATATGATATAGTATATTAAGAGTGTGGGAAAAACTTGTGAAAATTACTTAGTTAAAAAGTATATAAAACAAGTTTAATAAATAAGTAAATATATAGATATTAAGGGGCTGTTTGGAATCGAATTCCAAACAGTGGATATTATGTTTTATAAATATTCTACATCTCGTAACGATTCCGAAAAGGTAAGAAACTTGTCAAACGGATAAATAACGAAAAAGTTACGCTAATTACGAGTTATACGTTAATTAATCGGGTTTATAAAATAACTTTTATAAAAATCTTATAAAACAGCAAGTTGGATATTTTTAACAAATAAAACACATTTTTAGGATTCTAAAATGATAAGAATCATGATTTTTCAATTAATAATGAAGAAGTTATGAATTTCGCGAGTATTCGGTAATTAAAAGTTTATAAAAATAATTTTATAAACTATGAACAGTAAAACACTATTCATGACAGAAACTTTTATTTTTGTAAACCTTATAAATTGATAGAATTTTCAATAACGAGAACGTGCTCGAAAGAATCGCTAAAAACGGAGCTATAACGAATAAAATACGACGTTTACGGGTTTTACGATAACTAAAACTATAAAAATAACTTTATAACTGGTGTGAACAGTAAAAAGTACTGTTCATCAGAGGATCAAAAATATGAAAATGTCAAATTATGATAACTCGTCCTAATACGAAAGCGTGGGCATAAGAAACGTCAAAATCGGGCTTAAAACGCAAAAGTTATGCTATATTTACTACAACGGTAATTATAAACGTTTTTACTTATTAACCACAATTTTACCAAAACAATTAGTTGGTGATTGAACTATATAGAATTATATGTGGTTATCAAAGTACTATATTACTAGGGAGTTTCATAATGAGGCCTCTTCGGGGTGGCGTATCGACGAGTTGCTGGATTTACGATTTAAAGTGTCCTAGCTCCTCATACGTTCACTACATGACCTCTTAATTATGATAGCCCGAACGATAGTATGATGTAACTAACATAGACCTGTATATGATGTTAGTTAATCGAAGTACATGGTACTTATACGACCTTAAGAGTAGTGCTTATACGACCTATGTTAATTTAGGTTGCATTCGATCATTTACGTGACGCGCTATCTGTAACTCAAGGTGAGTTCATAGCCCCATATTTTTACGATTTCAATGATTTATAACTTTGGGGTGGATTAAATGCTTTGTTTTATACTTTAGAAGCATGTGTATTTTTTATATTGATTACATGTTTTGCCTAAGTAGCGATAACCCAAGTTGAGCCCCTATTATCATGGAAATGTCATTGCTAGATGTAGTTGTGAATTACTATTATGCGAGCGCGAATGTTATGAATTGATCTATTTGGGATTATTGACTCCCGTTCGGGTGGACTAGCTTATCACCAAGAACGTAATCGTATAGCATGTCGGATTAGGGTGTTTTCGTGTTAAACTTCCTCTAATCGGGCAGAAATTACAATATATATTATTGCAAGAAAGATTGTCGAGCTTCAGTGTCATAAGCTTAGGAAAATGTAATCTAGTTTTGTGATGTCTGCATCTGTTGCATTATTACGGGAAAAGTCTTGCGGTCCTGCATATTATGATTTAACCAACATATGAATTCACCACAATTATTGTTGATGTTTTTTAAGCAATGTTTTTAGGAGATGGAAGATCAGTTAAGCATAAGGTGCCAAGGATACATTGGTGATTTTGTTTTGGTGATGTCATGCTGAAGATTATGGTTGTATTATGTTTTTGGGAAATCATGTGTGGTGAACCAGTATTTTGTAAATATATAATATCGGAACAAGGTCAAAGCTTCGGGCTATTTGTATCAATATTTATTAAAATCAATGTATCAGTTTTTAAAAATGTTTTTTGGTCGTTCTTATATATATCTTGTGTTATTGATTGAGAGTAACAGCCCCGACCATATTTCCGCTGCGACCCATTTTGGGGGTGTTACAGATTGGTATCAAGAGCCAAGGTTATAGAGAACCAGGTCAAATGTTTTGTTAGACTATAACCGTTTTCAAACATTACATTCATAAAAAGGGATTTTTACGGGATATACATACACTAGTTGTTTGCATTAGTTATTGTACTAGTGCTCTACTGATGCTATATTCGTGTTCATGTTTTAGTTACTGTACGTTACTATAAGAGCTATCTTTTTTATATACTACAATTGGATGAGTTTGCATTCTTGCGCACAACTCTACAATTATTTATATAAGGGTTATGTATATGAATAGAGGAACACTTCTTTAGGCAAGGTAGTACGATAAGCTCGTAGGTCCTAAGCGCTTACCTAAAACTTTAATCTATCGATATGATACTTTCTTACCATAATTTCATTTTTTTCCAGAAGTGCATACTCATATTTACCATACCAGCCTTATATAATATATTTATATAAGTTAAGTTTTGCTCGTTGCAAGCAGTTATGTTTTCATTATCGACGGTTACCTACATGTCTGTTTATATTAATTCCGAGCCATGGAGATTCTAGTGAGCTTCTGAGCTTCTGATGAGGAGCTAGAGGGACCAATGAAGGATCAGCCTCTATCTGCTGATGCCTCACCTACAACCCTATCACCAAGCTACATTGCTAACTTCAAACCGAAGGAGGATGAAAAGGACCCTGAGGAGGATCCTGCGGACTATCCTGCCAATGAAGGAGACAATTCTGATGATGAGTCATCTGATGATGACAACGATGATGATGATGTTGAGAAGGATGAGGAGGACGAGGAGGAGGAGGAGCACCTAGCTCTGGCCGACCCTTCTGCTGTACCTACAGATGATCCTGTCCCCTCAAGCTGAGAATACAGAGGCATTTGAGACTGATGAGTCTGCTTCTACATCACCCACCTCTCCACACCATATCATCTTGTCTTTTGAGACCAAATCCCGTGCAGTACGGATGTCTATTTAACACCATACTCCACGATCACCATTTGCTAAGGCAGGCATTACCGAGTTGCTGCTACACTACCTTCATCATCACCACCATCAGAGAATGTTGAGTCACTTAAGGATAACTGAACAACAAGAATGCAAGGTAGCAGGGAATGCTAACAACAAGAGAAAAAGGGAATAGATTTGTCAGTGTAGCTCATTTTGTTATTCCACTAACTTGATTATTACTCGTTTGGTAGTGTTAATAAAAAGCCTTGACACATTTACTCTGTAAAACGATGTATTAAGTATTAAACTTACTGTTTGTTGGTTATGATTTTGCCTACTGTACATAGGATTTATTTATGCCATGGATGCTGTATCTTAATATCTATTCATAACGTTTCTCACCTACCTAACTGGTTGGGATCACGGAGTGTCATGATTTTCCCTTGAATGAAACTTCATATACATTTTGTTCCCTGTGACTTTCAGGAAACAATGACAACTGTTGATCAAGGGATGAGTGTTGCCACGATCACCATTTGCTAAGGCAGGCATTACCGAGTTGCTGCTACACTACCTTCATCATCACCACCATCAGAGAATGTTGAGTCACTTAAGGATAACTGAACAACAAGAATGCAAGGTAGCAGGGAATGCTAACAACAAGAGAAAGTGGGAAGGTAACCACAATGGGCAATGTACTGTAAAGGGCGGAAATTGCAAAAAGGTTGGCAACATAACTCGGGAGTATAGGAATCCTACTGCTACTAGGAATCAATGAACTCACACCTGTTATGAGTGTGGAAGTCTGAGACACTTCAAGAGTAAGTGTCCAATAGTGAAGTTTCAGAAATATGTGAACAAAAAGATCAGCATTCTTTCCGAACGCCAGGCTGAGAACAAGAGGAAGTTGAATAACACTTCCAAGGACAATCAGAACCAACAACAGACAAACAAGAGGCAAAATACTGGCAAAGCTTACGCTGCAGGGTACGGGGAGAAGAAATATTACGGCGAGTCCAAGCCATTGTGTCCTAAATGCAACTATCATCATGATGGTCCATGTCCTCCCAAATGTCACAGGTGCAACATAGTGGGCCATCTGGTCCGTAACTGTAGGAGACCTACAAATGACAATACTGTTAACAACCAAAGAGGCACAGGGACAAGTCAGAAGGTTAATTGCTATGAATGTGGGAATCAAGGGCACTACAGGAGGGATTACCCAGAGCGAAAGAACCAAAGTCACAAAAACCAAATTGGAGGTACTAGAGCACATGGAGTGGTGCATACCTTAAGAGAAGGGGGAAACAGATCAAGATCC